>JBBGZY010002399.1:1130000-1282500 GCA_037952925.1 Lithobates clamitans | reverse complement strand
TTTGTGGTGCTCAGATGCCGTGTTCTTCTGTTTTAACCAACAAGATTTCTCTCTCTTTGTAACTACCGACAAAGACACATCACCAACCGGTCACATTGGTAGGTATTTTTATTAAAAATAAGGCAATCGTTATACATGTTCTAAAAATCCATTGAGCTACGGCTAACTGGTGCCAGATCCAGATTGATGATCCGTCTATGACTGACACCCTGCTGGTGTTTCACAGGCAGTCCAATGAAAATTTGACTTAATGCCAGTAATAAGTCTATAGCAGCTTAGGGTATTTTCATTACAGGTATTGGGCGTCCATCTGGTGTGCGGTAGAGAAAGAACGGCTAAAACCGAAGATTAGTTACATCATTTTTAAAAAATCAGTACAAGGGATGGTACAATACATTCAATAGAAAGTGTCCCTTGTGCTTCTGGCTGGTCTCCTACTTAAAATCGGAAGTCCTCTGCCCACCCACCCCCCAATCCTCACAGTGTTGTAATCTTCCAGGGCTGCAGGGGTCAAAGTTGACAATATAGGCAAAACCTGCTTCTTTTTTTTTAATAGTGGTAAAGCCCCATATACACTATTAGATTTTCTGCAGATTTTTGTCTTCAGATTTACCATAACCATATAATAGGAGGTCAAACCTTTATGCCGCGTACACACGGTCGGATTTTTCGACGGGAAATGTTCGATGGGAGCTTGTTGTTGGAAATTCCGACTGTGTGTAGGCTCCATCGGACATTTTCCGACAAACAAAACTTGAGATCTGGATCTCAAATTTTCAGACAACAAAATCCGTTGTCGGAAATTCCGATCGTGTGTACACAATTCCGACGAACAAAGTGCCACGCATGCTCGGAATCAAGCAGAAGAGCCGCACTGGCTATTGAACTTAATTTTTCTCGGCTCGTCGTACGTGTTGTACGTCACCGTGTTCTTGGCGATCGGAATTTCCGACAAGATTTTGTGTGACCGTGTGTACGCAAGACAAGTTTGAGCCAACATCCGTCAGAAAAAAAAACATGGATTTTGTTGTCGGAATGTGCGATCGTGTGTACGGAGCATAAGAGTTTCAATTTGACATGCTGGTAGGTTAATTGGATCCTGTCTAAATTGTCCCTAGTATGTATGAATGTGAGTTAGGGACCTTAGATTGTAAGCTCCTTGAGGGTAGGGACCGATGTGAATGTACAATGTATATGTAAAGCGCTGCATAAATTGATGGCGCTATATAAGTACCTGAAATAAATTAATAAAATAATTTGTATGCAATCAGGCAGGCCCTTGCACTACATGGTTTTGGTAAATCTAAAGACAAAAATCCGCAGAAAATCTAATAGTGTGTATGAGGCCTAAGAGAGGGTTATAACCAATGTCAGATCCCCCCCCCCAATCTGTGTCCTCTTGTGGAAATTTCCCTTTATTTCCTGTCTCGTAGCCAAACACGAAGTGAGAGAAAATCCTTGCAAATTAAGGGAATTTCTGGAGGCTTGGAACTAGCGTCCCCATTGGAAGATTTCCCCTCTATTAGCGCGTACACACGGTCGGACTTTGTTTGGACATTTCGACAACGAATGTTGGCTCAAACTTGTCTTGCATACACACGGTCACACAGAGTTGTCGGAAAATCTGATCGTTCTGAACGCGGTGATGTAAAACACATACGTCGGGACTATAAACGGGGAAGTAGCCAATAGCTTTCATCTCTTTATTTATTCTGAGCATGCGTGGCACTTTGTCCGTGTACACACGATCGGAATTTCCGACAACGGATTTTGTTGTCGGAAAATTTTATCTCCTGCTCTCCAACTTTGTGTGTCGGAAAATCCGATGGAAAATGTCCGATGGAGCCCACAGATGGTCGGAATTTCCGACAACACGCTCCGATCGGACATTTTCCATCGGAAAATCCGACCGTGTGTACGGGGCATATTACTTTTCTGGGGACAACCCAAAATGTGGGATTTTCTTTTACTTTCATTTTCAATGATAGTAGTACAGGACAAATAGAGAGGATGAATCTCCTTAATGGAGGAAAAAAATTAAAAGTCAGCAGCTACAAATACTGTACGGGAGGGAGAGGAGGGTTTGCCGGGAAGGAGGACTTGCCGGAAATACTCTGGGATCGCCGCAGCGATCTTACCCAGAAGTGGGAGCGGGAACCAGGTACACGCACCCCCAGAAAAGTGCCAAATGTGGCAGTGGAGGGTGCAAAGAAGCAGAGCTTCCCCTTTTGGGTGGAGCTCCACTTTAAGGACGTATTTGATTTCCCACAAAGGGCATTAGGATGGACAGAGAGCAACAGTCCCAGCTGGACAAGCAAGGTGCAGAATCTGCTCTGGAAGAAGCAATAGGGGCTGCTTAACATTCACAGTATAAGGCACATGACGGTGTTCACAGCTTGAGGACCATGTTTGTAATTCAAAAGCCCCATATAAAGGACGGAGCAGCATGCAATTTAATAAAGCTTGTCGTAAAAACAGTAAATGGAGTAGGAAAGTAGGAAAGGGTAAGAGTGGCTAAAAACCAGACCCGGAGGAATATGAAAACTGTAGAGCGCATTATAAAAATATAGGAGATGAGAACCCTTTTTTTTTATCAATACCCACAGCAACCAATCCAACCTGCACTAGATTAGAAGCTGGCCTCGGATTGGTTCACCTGTGCTGCACAGATGTTATTCCTCCAATTTTTACAGCAGAGGCCTGGTATAAGAAGAAGTGATGATTTATGAATGGTTAGATAATTTAGCGCACAATAAGGCAAAGTGGAAAAAAGGCCACTAACTATGTGACTTGACCCTTTCCTGGCAAACTGGTTTACACCCAGAGGACGAGCTTATATGATGATGATGATAGGTGTACATGAAACTTCTTTTTTACATTCGTTCTCTTTCACTTCATCCGCTAAGTCCCGGCATCTGGAGAATGCCAATCAGAGGTCACCAACCAAACGTGAAGAGCAGCATTCACTAATGAGGGGTGCTACATTTTCGAGGCCAGGACAATTGCTCTTGGTTTGTACGTGAAAGAACATAAAGGGCTCCTCATAACTTCAGCTGCTTCTCCATAATTTCTTTTAGCTTGAACTTTTGGACCTGTATGGAACAAAGAACAGTATGAAGTTGACATGAGTACGGACACCAGTACATACACCGCGATTACGATATCGTCTAAAAGTCAGCACACCCGTCCCAAAATTACCTTTCCAGAAATTGTGAGAGGGTACTCATTCACAAAGATTATGTAACGAGGGATCTTGAAATGAGAAATCTGTTGGGAAGGAAAGTTCGAAAATGAAATTAGGCAAGCAAACCTTAAAAGCAGAAATCCAGTAATTTTGTTTTAGAAAAATTGTTTGCCTGGACCAGCCTTTCTCAACCTTTTCAACACAGAGGAACCCTTGAAATAACTTCTCAGGAAATCCCTGCTAAAAATTACTAGATTTACAACTCATGATACATTGGTATGTGTGATGGTCATTGGGAAGAACCCCTAGCAACCTCTGGAGGAACCCTGAGAAAAACTCACCCAAGCTCTACTGCTATATAGTATAGTTGGTGTGTAGAGTAGTCGGTGCTCTGGCTAATTAAGCTCACAATAGATCGATAGAAAGTACAGGCCGGCAACTCGACAGCTTCTCCATAGAAAATATTTATTTAAGCATTAGAGCAATAACATCACCCAAATATGCTGACGCGTTTTGGCCTTAGGCCTTCATCAATAGGCCTAATGCCGCGTACACACGACCGGAGTTTACGGCAGACTTTCCAAATGAACGGACTTGCCTACACACGATCAACCAAAGTCCGACGGATTCGTACGTGATGACGTACGACCGGACTAGAACAAGGAAGTTCATAGCCAGTAGCCAATAGCTGCCCTAGCGACGGTTTTTGTACGTCGGACTAGCATACAGACGAGCGGACTTTTCGACCGGACTCGAGTCCGTCAGACAGATTTGAAACATGCTTCAAATCTAAGTCCGTCAAACTTTTGAGAAAAAAAAGTCCGCTGGAGCCCACACACGATCGAATTGTCAGACGGACTCCAGTACGCCGGACCAAGTATGCCGGAAAGTCCGGTCGTGTGTACGCGGCATAAGGCCCGAAACGTGTCAGCATTTTTGGATGATGTCATTGCTCTAATGCTTGAATAAATATTTTCTATGGAGAAGCTGTCGAGTTGCCGGCCTGTGCTTTCTATGGATCTTCTGGAGGAACCCTGGTTGAGAAACCCTGGTCTAGGCTGTTCACAAATAAAAAAGGCAGCCACTGGCTGTAAAAACTGCCTTGTCTCCAGCGCAAACTCACATATCTGCCATCACCTGTCCTCCAAGCTGTGAGCCCAGGCTGTTGCAGACAAGCCCCTTGTCACCACATTGGTCTGGGCTCACTGTACCGCAAAGATCAACAATAACTTTATGCCTTTATGGCTCCAATCTCTGCAGTATTGAAGGCTGCCCACAGTTAACATGGGAAGAAGAGAACCCTTGGCTCTTCTACCATGCATTTTTCTGCATTTTTACTTGATCATGTATGGCAAACTTTAGGGGGCCACACTGTGGCCAACGGGAGTAGAAAATGTCCCAGCGTCAAAGGGAGTAAACAATACCCCATGATTGGTATTGGGGGCAGTAATAGTGCCCAATTGCTGGTATCAATGGGAGAAATAGTGCCCGATCATTGGTGTCAATGAGAGGAATAGTGCCTTATCTTTGTTGTCAATGGTAGGAATAGTGCCCCATCATTGGTGTGGGATGGGAGGAATAGCACACCATCATTGGTGTCAATGGGAGGAATAGCACACCATCATTGGTGTCAATGGGAGGCATAGTACACCATCATTGGTGTCAGTAGGAGGAATAGTGCCCCTTTGTCAGTGTCAGTGGCAGGAACTATGCCCCACTGTTGTAATAATGCCCCCAGGCCAGGTAAAAGCAGGCCAAGGGATGCATCTGGCCCTGGGCCACAGTTTGGAGACCACTAATGTATAGGCTTGTGGAGCTCTCATTTTTCTTGGATCATCTTGGGGACCCAAAAAGCTACTCTGTTAGAGAGCTGCCTTTCAAGACTAATAACTGCACCAGATCACACTTACAGTGGGGACGGAAAGTATTCTAGTACAAAATAGTGGTTCACGTTAAGCCTTAGGGATGGGCATATAGTAACGCATAGGTGGAAAAACCACACTTTTGACCCAGGAAGCTTCTACAATATTTACATGGGTGTTGAAGGAGTGTAGGACTTAAAGATACAGTATGTTTGAGTCCTACACTCCTTCAACACCCATGTAAATATTGTAGAAGCTTCCTGGGTCAAGAGTGTGGTTTTTCAACCTATGCGTTACTATATGCCCATCCCTAAGGCTTAATGTGAACCACTACTTTGTACTAGGCAATGGAAATAGTTTGCCCCAGAGACAATAAGATCCCTGTACTTTCCTTCCCTGTTCTCCCCTGCTGCTAGAGGCCCTGGGAGAATCTCAGTACTTCTGAGTATGGGACACATTTGACATTTCACCTGCCTTCTCACACTTTAAGCAAATGGTGCAATAGCCATCCAGATGTTAAAAATCCCATGCTGGAGGGTGCACCAAGGAGCGTCGATCTGCTCAGTGACAGCTGTCTGTATTTCTGGTGTCAAGTCATCCTGGACAGTCAAGAGGCGCATGACAGAGCGACTCAAAGATAGAGCATTCTTACTACCAATGACCAACATTGGCGATATAGGTGGCCCCCCGGATTCCAAGTTATAATCTGCTGCCAGAGAGTGCATTAATGGCCTTAATCTGCTCAGTGGCAGCTGCCTATATGGTTCTGGTGTCATGTCATCTTGGACAGTCAAGAGGGGCAAGACAGGGAGCATCTCAAAGAAGGACCATTCTTCCTTCCAATGACCAATATGGGTGATCTGAGTGGCCCCTCAGATTCCCATGTTATAACATGGCAGATGCCCGCATAGTTCTATGGCTTTGTTATCCTGGACAGTCAAGATGTGCTGGATACAGAGTATTCTTCCTTCCAATTGCCACCAACAGGGTTCCGTTTTTTCTAATCCTACTGACCACCAACACTGGGGCATTTTTATTAGCACCTACCACTTGATGCTGAGTCATTTTATTCCTCCTATTAACCACTGACAACAGGGTATTTTTTTTCCCACTGACCACCAATGCTGGTGAATTTTTCTTCTCCCACTGACCACAGATACTGAAGCTTTCCTTCCACTGACAACCAACACTGGAAATTTCTCTTTTGTCTCAGTGACCACCAAATAAAAAAAATGTTTGAAGACCCCATAAAGACATGTGATATTAGAGCTCTGGTGCATCCCCTGCATCCCTCAAAGCGACATGCTGTGCCTTTCTGATCAATAAAGAGGTAAGCAGTGGGAGAAAGTAGAGGTTCAGCTTGAAGACTTGAGGTAGATGGGGGCTGGTATTTCAATACTGGACTCCCTAGACAACAAGCAACTAACATTTATAAGGAAATGTTGGCTGGTTATGTACCACCAAGTGCCTTTTTAAGAACAAAAGGTATCATGATTGGCAATAGATATGGATATGATTTGCTATAAGGGTGTCAAATATACAAAAAAATGCCCCAAAAAATGTAGGCACCACTTTTTTTGGACTGGCTTAGACCTCAATTAGCTTACCTGTCCCTTGCAGTATGCCTTGAGCTCCTCAGCTGTACATTCCTGGTCGCTATGAGTTCGGATACAAGCACAGATCTCTTCCCCCATCCGTGCATCTTTAACTCCGATGATCTGCAACGACACGGTGCAATTTGGTCTGTGACAGGCAACGCAGTCAACCATTATTCTATAACCAGTTCCTTCCAGTTACCTGGGCTTCCATGACTTTGGGGTGCGTGTGGAGGAACTGCTCGATTTCAGCCGGGTAAATGTTTTCACCTCCGCGAATGATCATGTCTTTACAGCGCCCAACGATTCGACAGTATCCGTATTCGTCCAAGGTCGCTATGTCTCTGGAAGATGACGGCAAAGGCATTACATTAATTCATTAGCAAACCAAAGTCTTTATCTACACACTTGGTCTAAGTCAATGACTCGAGAATTGAAGCAAGAGAGTCAGCCAGGTAACTATCACTTTCATAAGGTGACATTAGTTCCATTTGGTTGCTCACTCATTCCAAGATCAGGAGCACGAGTATAACCAAGGTGTCCATTTAGGGTCCTAAAGCACCAATCCCAGAATCCCTCCCATTATCATGGTTAAGGTGGCTGCTAATTAGGACCAAACATCTCTTTTTTTTGTCAAATGTGTTTTGTTTTACTCTTTTCTCTGTACTTAATGATCTCTCTGGATTGGATCTCTATGGATCAAAATTTAAAGTTTAAAAAATTTGCTCAATATTCTGTGTACTTAACTACTTCAATACTGGACACTTTACCCCCTTCCTGCCCAGGCCAATTTTCAGCTTTCAGCGCTGTCGATTTTTAAATGACAATTGCGCGGTCATGCTACACTGTACCCAAACAAAATTTTTATAATTTTGTTCCCACAAATAGAGCTTTCTTTTGGTGATATTTGATTACCTCTGGGGTTTTTATTTTTTTGCTAAACAAATAAAAAAATGTTTTTTCTTTGAAACGACCGCTGTGCAAAAACCGTGTGACATAAAAAAAAATTTGCAACGATTGCCATTTTATTCTCTAGGGCAGTGATGGCGAACCTTGGAACCCCAGATGTTTTGGAACTACATTTCCCATCATGCTCAACTACACTGCTGAGTGCCTGAGTATCATGGGAAATGTAATTCCAAAATATCTGGGGTGCCAAGGTTCTCCATCACTGCTCTAGGGTCTCTGCTAAAAAATATATATAGAATGTTTGGGGGGTTCTAACTAATTTTCTAGCAAAAAATTCTGAATTTAACTTGTAAGCATCAATGATCAGAAATAGGTTTAGGCATGAAAGGGTTAACAACTAGCTATTCTTCACACAGAACTCAAATCTGTTCGATTATTTTATGACCGATCCGAATCGTTGTTCTCCGATATCTGTGGCTGTTACTTTTTTTTTTTAAAAGGGCAACTTTATTTAAAAAAACAAAATGTCATTGTGTTGACAACAAAGATAACAAAATATCAGATTATCCATACATAACAATACTAGATGGTGCAGCTGTTACTTTTAATTTGGCATTTATCATTCATTTAATTAAAGTGGGGTTCCACCCAAAAAAACAAAAATACCTGAAAAATTCTAAAAAAAAAACAAAAAAAATTTGGATATTTTTTTTTTTTTAAATGCCTGTTGCTAGGTGGTCCCTCGTAGTCTGCCTCTTCCTTTGCCTGGGCTGGTGACATCACTTCCCCCTCGGCACAGGAAGGGCTCCACTCTGCTCCCTCCCTCCTGTCAATCATCTGGGACCCATTACAGGTCCCAGGTGATTGAGCGGCCAATCACGGCGCGCGGCGCCGCTCGCGCATGCGCAGTGGGTACCAGGCTGTGAAGCCACAGCCCGACGCCCACAGTTGAAATGCCGGCGCCGACGAGCGGAGGGGGGGGGACGAGCAGACCTTCTATCCCTCGCATTGCTGGACCCTGGGACAGGTAAGTGTCCAATTAAAAGTCAGCAGCTGCAGTATTTGTAGCTGCTGACTTTTAATTTTTTTTTTTTTAATGGACCCCCTGGGTGGAACTCCTCTTTAAGCTCTACAATGCAGGTTTTACTTTTTATTTTACATTAGAAAATGACAGTTCCACTTCAGAAAACAAATGTCAATTATAGCGGCGCTATGTCTAAAACTAAGTGAATCAGAGTAGCGCACCAATGGACAAGCGGCGGTCACTCACCCGGTCTTGTACCACCCTTCAGGGGTGATGCACTCCTTGGTCTTCTCTTCTTCGTCCCAGTAGCCCAACATGACACCAAAGCCTCGAACCCACAGTTCACCCGAAGCATTCACTGGAAGTATTTGTTCTGTCTTGGTGTCCACTACCTTCGCCTGAGCAGAAATAGAGAGGTCAGTGCTGGAAATTTTTTAGAAGTAAAAGGATTATACAAACAACAACAGAAAAAAAGTAGACTCAGCGGCGCCTCACCTCTGTATGGGACATGACATAACCTACGGTGTCTATTTTCCGGAAAATATCGTCGTAGAGGAAGCCCATGAAAGTGACCGGGCTGTTCTCTGTTGTGCCGTAGCCAACCTGTAAAAATAGAACAACACTTTTTTTGAGAGCTATTTTTTACATTTCTATGTAAATCTCATCAACTTAAAAGGGGACCTGAAATACGCCTCAGCTTCCTAACCTCGTGCCAACCACGCAAGTGGAGTAACGCACATACGCAGCAGCAAGAACGATGGGCTTAAATACCCAGCCACCGCACATATGAGTCTACAGCGGCATGAAGTTTTTTATGCTCTGCGATCCGAGCTCAACTGACCGCACAGTCACCGATAGATCTCAGTCATGGCTCCTGATCGGGGACCAGCGGGACCAATCATGTGACCACCAGAAGCCGTGCCACCTCCTAGGCATTAAAGCTCACCTAACAGGCAACGGAAGGCATGGATCACGGCTTGACGTTTTAGACCTTAACGACCAGCCGCCACAGTTGTACTGCGGCAGGTTGGCTCTCCTGCACAAATCGCCGTCATTGTACGCCGTGCGCGTACGCGGCGATCTGTGGGCGCACGCACGCGTGACCATGCGCTAGCGGGGAAGCCAAATCAGTGGGTCGGGAGGACTCGATATCCGTCGGCCACCCGCGATCGCTCCACAGAGAGGCAGAACAGGGATCTGCCAGTGTAAACAAACAGATCCCTGTTCTGTCAGGGGAGTAGAGTGAGATTGTCTGTTCCTGCTGATCAGGAACAGCGATCTCTCTCTACTCCCAGTCAATCCCATCCCCCCCACAGTTAGAAAGCACCTTGCTAGGGAACATTTAACCCTTTGATCGCCCCCTAGTGTTACCCCTTCCCCGCCAGTGTCATTTATACAGTGATCAGTGCATATTTTTAGCTCTGATCACTGTAATAATGTCACTGGTCTCAAAAACACGTCAAAAGGGTCTGATCTGTCCGCCGCAATGTCGCGGTCCCGCTAAAAATCGTAGATCACCGCTATTACTAGTAATAAAAATAATAATAAAAATGCCATATATCTATCCCCTATTTTGTAGACATGATAACATTTGCGCAAACCAATCAATATACGCTAATTTGGATTTTTTTTACCAAAAATATGTAGAAGAATACATATTGGCCTAAACTGAGGAAGAAATTAGTTTTTTGACTTTTTTGGGGGGATATTTATTATAGTAAAACGTAAAAAAAATTGGGGTTTTTTTCAAAATTGTCGGTCCTTTTTGTTTATAATGCAAAAAATAAAAAAACGCAGAGCAAATCAAATACCACCAAAAAAAAGCTCTATTTGTGGGGAAAAAAAGACGTCAATTTTGTTTGGGTACAGCATCGCACGACCGCGCAATTGTCAGTTAAAGTGATGCAGTGCCGTGTCGCAAAAAATGGCCTGGTCATTAAGGGGGAAAATCTTCCGGTCCTTAAGTGGTAAAAACCACTTGAGCTCCAGGTCTTTTTTACAATACTTTTGTTTACATGTAAAAATCAGTATTTTGTGCTAGAAAATTACTTAGAACCCCCAACCATTATATATATTTTTTAAAAGCAGAGGACCTAGGAAATGAAATGGATTTTGCAATTTTTTTTATGTCACACGGTATTTGCACAGCGTTTTTTCGAAACCCTTTTACACTTTTTTTGAATTTTAATGCAGGAAAGCACAATACATAACCCAATTTTTTGGTAAAATATTAAAGATGATGTTACACCAAGTAGATACTGTAGATACCTAACATGTCAAGCTTTAAAATTGCACGCGCCCGTAAATTCTATCCATAAGCGACGCTTTAAAAGCCTTTACAGGTTACCACTTTAGATGTACAGAGGTCTAGTGCTAGAATTACTGCCCATGATCTGACATTCGCAGTGATACCCCATATGTGCGGAACGATTGCCGTTTGCTGGGGCACTTTAAAAAAATGTTTTTTTTTTTTTTAATTATTTATTTATTT
Source organism: Lithobates clamitans (assembly GCA_037952925.1). Lineage (NCBI taxonomy): Eukaryota > Metazoa > Chordata > Amphibia > Anura > Ranidae > Lithobates > Lithobates clamitans. The sequence continues at coordinate 1,271,435 of JBBGZY010002399.1, read as the reverse complement.
CCTTTTTTTTTAATTTTTACACTGTTGCTTTAAAATCTGATCACTTATTGCTGTCACAAAGAATGTAATCCTTGTGACAGCAATAGGCATGTGACAGGTACTCTTTATGTAGAGATCCGGGGTCTATAAGACCCCAAATCCCTTCTCTGCCCTTAAAAGCATTTGATCACACCAAAATCTGTGTTTTCTAATGCTTTTAATTTTTTTTAAATGGCGCCGTTAACATCCGGGTAAACCAGAAGTGATGTCAGGTCATCGTTTCCAGGTTACCGTAGCCGTGAGCCGATCAAAGCTGATCCGGGCTTTGTTCGGCTCTCCAACCAGCTGGCGGAAGCGTCGGTTGGTCACTTGGGTCCTGGTCGGGGTGTCAGAAACCATAAAATCAGACCGAGACAGATGTACAGTTAAATCACACTTGTTTAATAATAAAAGTAAAAAGAACAAACGTAGTCAAAACATAGCCAGAGTTCAGTAACCGGAACGGATAGTCAGCCAAGCCAGAAGTCAGGGATCAATGTGGAACAGCAGGCAGGATCCGGAGCCAGAAGGGATGTCAGCAAAGCCAGTCTTTAAACAGGAATGCAGGAAATCGTTTCTTGTGATGTGACCAAGTCCTCTGGACTGGACGGCTTAAGTAGGCAGGACTGACGAGCAGGATCATCAACAGCTGAGTAACTGTGGAGAGAGATAGGAGCCTGGCAATTAGCCGACAGCTGAGCGGCCAGCTCAGAGAAGGAAGGGCTGAGCCCAGCCCTGACACGGGGAGAGCCAGAGAATAGCAGAAGGCTATAACCACTTGAAATCCACCGATGTATGGGTTGTCAGCCCTGCCTGCTTGAATACAGAACTTTACCTTTTATAGGTAGTGAGAAAGCGCTTTTGTTATTCCCTATGACTTCATCACTGGCCTTGTAAAATTCAAGCAGGGATTGATGGTGGCTGTAAGCCTTGTTTCTGTAGGCATGCCCCCAGAACCACATCTCCCCAGAGTCCTTCCTTTATACACATTGTATAGGCATTCTCTTACTTGTTAAGGAAGCAATATGCTTAGTCTTTCTCTGTCCCTCAATAGATGCATGTAGAGGAGGGACAGAGAGAGGCCGGTGGATGTATTTTAACTTTGCCCCCATTTACTTATTTTGTATGGATCTTTGACTCAGGATTTTTGAGTCAGGGGTCAGAGGTCACCTCTGACAATGGTTGTCCCATCAACTGCCTGACCTCACGGTGAACCGTCCTCCAGCTCCATGACTATATCAAATATCCAAGCTCTATATGTTAAATTAAACTGGACCACTACAGTGCACTGCTGAGTCTGGAAGCCAGGCAGTGGAGAGGGGCACCTACAGTCAGACTTCTGGTGACCTCCGTTGACCCCTATAGGCTTCCATGGGGCCACTAGACACATAGGAGCCGGCAGGTAGCCAGCACAATGGCTTACTGGTTAGCACTTCTGCCTTGCAGCACTTGAATGCTTGGTTTGGGTGTGCCAAAGTGCAAGAAGGGTCATCCTGATAGGAGGACAGAGGGATGAGCTAATCAGTGTGCTGCTTCTCCTTTCACTGTCCAGTCACAGGGCGGAGGTGAGGAGTGAGCCTGTAAATGAAAGCAAAATTAAGGTCACGCCCCCTTCTAAACAGGGCTGTGCTAAATGGCAGAGCTGTGTCAATCTCAGGACTGGAGGGACAGAAATACAAACAGCTTTCTCTATGTATATCATCTGTATTTATTTGTTTGCCTGGAGCTTGGCTTTAAATGAAAGCGCTCCTTCACAGAAGCATTTGACAGTCAGTGAGGAGGCATTGTCTCTCATATTCTCCGGCCACTTTAAATCCTTGATCGATGCACTAGCACCACAACCATGTGCAGGGCAATTGCCTACTGTACCCCATTTACTTGAACAGGTTACATTCAGCATTGCGCCCCCCCCCCCCCCCCGAAAGTGATAGGGGTTTAATTCCTACTGTGGCTTGTGTAAACCCCCAGCCGCTGCAGCTAAAGGTGGTGGTGGTTGGGAGGTAAAAGTGTGGCTCAACCGCAGGGTTTTACCGGCCCCCCAACTGTTAGTATGAACAAGCCATCAACATATTTCTAAAATGTACTGCTCATGTAATCAGTCTGCACCTACCAATTACAGTATTTATATACTACCTGGGTATGCAGGAGTTAACAGGCCATCCTGGTATGGTGTTATTGCACATCCATCACATGTCCCTGGAGGCATTCCAGGTGCCCCTCCTAAGTCTCATAAGTAAGAGACATGTGGCAGCTTCAGGAAAAAAGTCTCGGGGATTTTCCAAAGCATTTCAGGGGCCGATGGACCCCTCGAAAGGAGAGGGGCATAATGCTAATGACGGGGGTACAACTTCAAAAAATATTCAAGTGGCACACAGGTCTGTAATGACATCCGTGGGCTTATTGAATAAGACAATGAGGAATGTGCAAAGTTCCATAAACTTATACTAGCCAATCAAAAGTTATCTTCCACTCATAAAAACATCTGGTGTGACATTTTCCTAATTCCTTGCATATATACACTGTATGTTTGTATAAAAACCAACCATACACACCCACACACACGTCAAAAGTATTGGGACATCTTCCTTTACACGCACATGATCTTTAATGGCATCCCAGTCTTAGATGCCAATTGAGTCGGCCCGCCCTTTGCAACTATAACAGCTTCAACTCTTCTGGGAAGGCTGTCCACAAGGTTTAGGAGTGTGTCTATGGGAATGTTTGACCATTCTTCCAGAAGAGCATTTGTGAGGTCCGGCACTGATGTTGGACCTGGCACGCAGTCTCCGCTCTATTTTATCCCAAAGGTGTTCTATCAGGTTGAGGTCAGGACTCTGTGCAGGCCAGTCAAGTTCCTCCACCCCAAACTCGCTCATCCAAGGTCTTTATGGACCTTGCTTTGTGCACTGGTGTGCAGTCATGTGGGAACAGGAAGGGGCCATCCCCAAACTGTTTCCGCAAAGTTGGGAGTAAGTATGAAATTGTCCAAAATGTCTTGGTATTCTGACGTCTTAAGAGTTCCCTTCACTGGAACTAAAGGGGCCAAGCCCAATCCCTGAAAAACAACCCAACACCAAAATCCCCCTCCACCAAATGATTTGGACCAGTGCACAAAGCAAGGTCCATAAAGACATGGATGAGCAAGTTTGGGGTGGAGGAACTTGACTGGCCGGCACAGAGTCCTGACCTCAACCCGATAGAACACCTTTGATATGAATTAGATCGGAGACTGCGAGCCAGGCCTTCTCGTCCACATCAGTGCCTGACCTCACAAATGCGCTTCTGGAAGGATGGTCAAACATTCCCATAGACACACTCCTAAACCTTGTGGACAACCTTCCCAGAAGAGTTGAAGCTGTTATAGCTGCAAAGGGTGGGCCAACTCAATATTGAACCCTATAGATTAAGATGGAGATGCCATTAAAGTTCATGTGTGTGTAAAGGCAGATGTCCCAATACTTTTGACAATATAGTATATGTCACCCTAGTTATAGATCTACTGGATATGTATTATGTACACTCTGGTGTGAATTTGCATTGTGGGAAAACCCACTAGTCTTCTCTGTTGTTAAATTAAAGGAGAGGTAGGGCCAAAGCTCTTTTGGTCCCACTTCTCTTGGGGATCACAGGAGTGAGTGGGCCAACTCAATATTGAACCCTACAGACTAAGACTGGGATGACATTTAAAAACATGTGCGTATAAAGGCAGCCGCCCCATTACTTTTAAGTATATAGTGTATATATGTATGTGTGTGTATAATATATGTAGTTCAGTAGAGTAAAATAAGTATTTGACCCCTTCACAAAACTTGACATAGTACTTGGTGGCAAAACTCTTGTCGGCATTCACAGAGGTCAGACATTTCTTGTAGTTGGTCACCAGGTTTGCACACATCTCAGGAGGGATTTTGTCCCACTCCTCTTTGCAGATCCTCGCCAAGTCATTAAAGTTTCAAGGCTGATGTTTGGTAACTCAAACCTTCAGCTCCCGCCATGTATTGGGATTAAGGTCTGGAGACTGGCTAGGCCACTCCAGGACCTTAATGTGCTTCTTCTTGAGCCACTCCTTTGTTGCCTTGGCCGTGTGTTTTGGGTCATTGTCACGCTGGAATATCCATCCACGCCCCATTTTCAATGCCCTGGCTGAGGGAAGGAGGTTCTCACTCAAGATCTGACAGTACATGGCCCCGTCCATTGTCCATTTGATGCGGTGGAGTTTTCCTGTCCCTTTGGCAGAAAAACACCCCTAAACCATAATTTTTCCACCTCCATGTTTTACGGTGGGGATGGTGTTCTTGGGGGTCATAGGCAGCATTCCTCCTCCTCCAAACACGGCGAGTTGAGTTGATGCCAAAGAGCTCGATTTTGGTCTCATCTGACCACAACACTTTCACCAAGTTCTCCTCTAAATCATTCAGATGTTCATTAGCAAACTTCAGCCTGTACATGTGCTTTCTTGAGCAGGGGGACCATGTGGGCACAGCAGGGTTTCAGTCCTTCACAGCGTAGTATGTTGGCAATTGTCTTCTTGGTGACTTTGGTCCCAGCTGCCTTGAGATCATTAATAAGATTCCCCCATGTAGTTCTGGGCTGATTCCTCACCGTTCTCATGATCATTGAAACTCCACCAGGTGAGATCTTGCATGGAGCCCCAGACCGAGGGAGACTGACAGTTATTTTGTGTTTCTTCCATTTGCGAATAATCGCACCAAATGTTGTTGCCCTCTCACCAAGCTGCTTGGCGATGGTTTTGTAGCCCATTCCAGCCTTGTGTAGGTCTACAATCTTGTCCCTGACATTCTTGGACAGCTCTTTGGTCTTGGCCATGGTGGAGAGATTGGAATCTGATTGATTGCTTCTGGGAACAGGTGTCTTTTATACAGGAAACAAGCTGAGATTAGGAGCACTCCCTTTAAGAGAGTGCTCCTAATCTCAGCTCGTTACCTCTGTAGAAAACACCTGGGAGCCAGAAATCTTGCCGATTGATAGGGGATCGAATACTTATTTCATTCATTAAAATGCAAATCAATTTATAACTTTTTTGCAATGTGTTTTTCTGGATATTTTTGTTGTTATTCTGTCTCTCACTGTTAAAATAAACCAACCGTTAAAATTAGAGACGGTTCATCTCTTCGTCAGTGGGCAAACGTACAAAATCAGCAGAGGAAAAAATACCTTTTTCCCCCTCACTGTATATAGATATATATATATTTGTAGTGATGTTTTTGTGCGAATTCAGCAGTCTGTTCTCAGTGAAAAAATGTCAAGTATTTGAAAATAATGGAATAAAAATTGCACAGGCGGTGATCTGAACAGGGAGAAATCAGACAGCGCGCCCACAAAGGGCCTTTAATAGAGACTATAAATACTGCCAATGCCAAAAAAATGTCTGCTACTGGCGAAAGGGCTGGCCATGCCAAACTGCTGCATAAATAGAACAGGGGCGCTGTGCCAGGCTACTGCCAGCAGTGTGCCAGGCCATCCACATCCAGAATTCCTTGCCCAGAGCAGGACTGCGCTCTGAGATTGGATATGGGCAGGCCAGTGTAGGTGGAACATTGCATTAAAGAGACCCTGTTACCAATTTAAAAAAAAAAACTGTTATTATGCAGAAAAATCATGTATTTTAAATGCTTACTGGGAGCATTTTTTTTTTTTCACGTTTTTTTTTTCTCTTTATTCACCTGCAATGTGCCTTTAACTTGCTAGAAAAATATAAAAGATACTTTCACTTTCATGGAAAAAAAAAAATACAGCAACTAAAAAAAAAACATAATATAGCATATGCAATGTCTACACAAGAGATATTGTAATTTAAAGGGTAACTCCACTTTTGTTGAAAAAAAAATAGCAATTTAACTGCTTCAGTTAATGACCAGGCCATTTTATTGTGATTTGGCACTGCGTCGCTTTAACTGACAATTACGCGGACCCAAACACAATTGACGTCCTTTTTTTTTCCCCACAAATAGATCTTTCTTTTGGTGGTATTTGATCACCTCTGCGGTTTTTATTTTTTGCGCTATAAACAAAAAAAAAGAGCGACAATTTTTTAAAAAAAAAAAACACAATATTTTGTACTTTTTGCTATAATAATTATCCCCATTTTTTTTTTAAAAAGTGAATTTTTTCTCAGTTTAGGCCGATATGTATTCTTCTACATATTTCTGGTAATAAAAATCGCAATAAGCGCATATTGATTGGTTTGCGCAAAAGTTATAGCTTCTACAAAATAGGGGATAGAATTATAGCACTTTTATTATTTTTTTTTTTTTGACTGGTAATAGCGGTGATCTGCGATTTTTAATCGGGACTGCGACATTATGGCGGACACATCGGCCACTTTTGACACATTTTTGGGACCATTGGCATTTATACAGCGATCGGTGCTGTAAAAATCCACTGATTACTGTATAAATGTCACTGGAAGGGAAGGGGTTAACACTAGGGGACGATCAAGGGGTTAAATGTGTTCCCTGGGCGTGTTCTAACTGAAGGGGGGAGGGGACTGTCTAGGGGAGATGGGGAGATGACAGATTGCTGTTCATACTTTGTATGAACACACGATCAGTCTCTTCTCCCCTCAGAGAACCGGGACCTATGTGTTTACACACACAGATCCCGGTTCTCAGTGTGTCACGAGCGATCGCGGGAGCCTGGCGGTCATCGCGCCCACCAGGCACTCGCATCAGTGGGGGGTGAGCAGCGGGCAGGGCGAAGCGACAGGTTTCGCCCAGCCGTGCCATTCTGCCGCAGTGAAACTGCGGCGGCTGGTCGGCAAGTGGTTAAAAATAAATAAATAGCGTATACAATTACAGAACAAGTCATATATGTGCACCGTTGGTGTAGGGATATAGCGCTTAAAATAGCGCCTGCAAATCGACTGTAAAGCGCCTCTCCTCTCACTCCAGTGTGAAAGCCCGAGTGTCTTCACACTGGGGTGCTGTGCTGGCAGGACAAAAAGTTTTGCAAGCAGCATCTTTGAGGCGCTGTAGGAGCGGAGTATACACCACTCCTAAAGCTCCCCTGCCCATTGAAATCTATGGGGAGCGCCAGCAAAGCCATGGAAACAATGGGCAGCTCCATTGGGCAGCTCCAGCAAAGCGCCGCTGCGGCACTTTTAACCCTTTTTCGGCTGTTATCGCGGATTTAAAGCGCCCTGCTAGTGTCCAAAAAGCGACACCAAGACATTGGTAAATCACCTCTAAAAATAGCGGCGATTTACCACCGACGACCACCTGCCCCAGTGTGAAAGTGCACTTAGGCCGAATTTTAATGGTTCAAAGAATGTGAGGCAAAATGGTTGGCCCTCATGCATGTTCACTTCATCAAATCTGGCACTCTTTGAAAAAAGTTTGGACACCCCTGATCTAAACCATTCCATTGTAGCTCTGGCTGTATGTTTAAGGTCGTTGTCCTGCTGGAAGGTGAACCTCCGCCCCAGTCTCAAGTCTTTTGCAGACTCGAACATATTTTCGTCTAAGACTGCCCTGTATTTGGCTCCATTCATCTTCCCATCAACTCTGACCAACTTCCCTGTCCCTGCTAAAGAAAAGCATCCCCACAACATGTCGCTGCCACCACCATGTTTCACGGTGTGTTTCATCACCCTGAACATACCATGTTTCGGGTGATGTGCAGTGTAAGTTTTCCGCCACACGTTTTTCTTTTAGGCCAAAAAGTTAAATTTTGGTCTCATCTGACCAGAGCACCTTCTCCCACATGTTTGCTGTGTCCTCCACATGGCTTCTCGCAAACTTCAAGCAGGACTTCTTATGGCTTTCTTTCAACAATGTCTTTCTTCTTGCCATTCTTCCATAAAGGTCAGATTTGTGGAGAGTACGACTAATAGTTGTCCTGTGGACAGATTCTCCCACCTGAGCTGTGGATCTCTGCAGCTCCTCCAGAGTTACCATGGACCTCTTGGCTGCTTCTCTGATGAATGCTCTCCTTGCCCGGCCTGTCAGTTTAGGTGGACGGCCATGTCTTGGTAGGTTTGCAGTTGTGCCATACTCTTTCCATTTTTGGATGATGGATTGAACAGAGCTCCATGAGATGTTAAAAGCTTGGGATTTTTTTTTTTATAACATAACCCCACTTTAAACTTCTCCACAACTTTCTCCCTGACCTGTCTGGTGTGTTCCGTGGCCTTCATAATGCTGCTTGTCCACTAAGGTTCTCTAACAAACCTCCGAGGACTTCCCAGAACAGCTGTATTTATACTGAGATTAAATTACACACAGGTGGACTATATTTACTAATTAGGGGATTTCTGAAGGCAATTGGTTCCACTAGATCAGGGGAAGGCAACCGCGGCCCTCCAGCTGTGGTGAAACTACAAATCCCATCATGCTTCTGCTTCTAGGAGTCATGCCTGTGATTGTTAGGGTCTTGCAATGTCTCATGGGACTTGTAGTTTCAAAACAGCTGGAGGGCCGAGGTTGCCTACTCCTGGTCTAAATTTTAGTTAAGGGTATTGGAGTAAAAGGGGCTGAATACAAATGCACGCCACACTTTTCAGATATTTGTAAAAAGTTTGGAAAACCATTTATCATTGTCTTTCCACTTTACAATTATGTGCCACTTGGTGTTGGTCTATCGCCGTGATGGCGAACCTTGGCACCCCAGATGTTTTTGGAACTACATTTCCCATGACGCTCATGCACTCTGCAGTGGAGTGGAGCATCATGGGAAATATAGTTCCAAAACATCTGGGGTGCCAAGGTTCACCATCCCTGGTCTATCACATAAAATCCCAATAACGTTCATGTGTTTGGTTGTAACATGACAAAATGTGGAAAATGTCAAGGGGTATGAATACTTTTTCAAGGCACTGTATATGCACACGCACACACAAATCTTGTCTCTGTTGATGAAGAACAGTGGGCTATATTGTAATAATAATAATTGTACAGGGATTAGCTTAGAGACGCATAGTCTTAATTAAATTAGAGACTATAGGGTCAGACTGTGTTTCTTCTGTAATGCTAAAATACTTTAAACATTTTCCGGCAAAGCTTTACCCTCTCACAGCCCATTCAGTTCACTGTGTTCTCTTTCTGCTGCTCGCAGTGGGTTAAATTCACACTCACCTCCCAAAATCTGCCTCTTCCATCAGCGCTTGGCTGCGGTCTCTGCATATTTTTTTTTAAATTTAATATGATATAAATAGGTCTGTGTGTGGAGGTCTCGCTCACACTGCCAGTGCTGTGTGACCGCCATGGAACACCTCCGCGTTTTTCTCCTTCTCGCCATCCTAGCTGTTGCGTGCCACAGCCTCAAGGCATGCCCCGCCAACTGTCACTGCCACGGGGGAGAACTGCAGCATGTTATCTGCTACAGCTCAGGGTTGACGAAGATCCCCAAAGTGTCAGAGCAAACTCGCCTGGTCAACCTGCAAAAGAACTCCTTCCCCGTGCTGGCTCCCAACTCCTTCAAGGAAATGAAAGGTTTGGTGTCCTTGCACATGCAGTACTGCGGGATCCGAGAAGTGGCCACGGGGGCTTTCCGAGGTCTTAAGAGGTTGGTGTATCTCTACCTGTCCCACAACGACATTAGCGTGATCGGCGCCGGAGCCTTTGAAGAGTTGCCTGAGCTCACTTATCTCTACATGGAACACAACAAGATCATTGACATACCCAAGGGGCTGCTGTCGCCGCTCGCCAACCTGTTTATTTTCCAGCTCAGCAACAACAAGGTGCGCGAGCTGAAACCGGGGACCTTTACTGGCGCCAAGGACCTGCGCTGGCTCTACCTGTCGGATAATGAGCTCACCACCCTGCACCCGGGGTCCCTGGATGAAGTGGAAAACCTGGCCATCTTTCATATAGATGGAAACCAGCTGAGCACTTACCCGCTGGCTGCCGTCAGCAAGCTGAGGGTGGTGGAAGATTATAAGATCTCCCGAAACCCCATCAAAGTCATCCCTGATTTCGCCTTCCAGTCGTTTGGCCGATACATGGAAACCCTCTCCATGGACCACATGGGTATCGAGAAGGTAAGAGGTCAACATAAAACATGGACTGAAGAACCACCAAAACTTTACAAAACTACATAAATAAAATGAGCTGTTGATGCTAGCATTAAATTGATTGTAAACCCTTACATATACCCAGTGATATGACTATCCTCAGGTGATACACAGAGATGAAACAAGTCCTGCTACATAAGTTGTACCTGTTTATCTGCGGTCTCTACATCAAAGTGATGAATTTATAAAGCTTGTCTCAGCTGTCAGAAAAAAGGGGGCGGAGAGCTCAAATTACACACTGTAGAACTCAGTGAGGAGAGCTCTGAGAGCTGATTGGAGGGGAGGGAAGTTTAAAAGGGGGCGGAGAGCTCAAATTAAACACTGTAGAGCTCAGTGAGGAGAGCTTTGAGAGCTGATTGGAGGGGAAGCAGATTGGAGGGGAGGGGGACCCCCACCCCCCTCCTCCTTCACACGGCACACAGGAACAGAACTGAGGATGTCAATCAGCTGCAGGTCCCTCCCCTGACACTATTTTTCTCTTGGTGTCAGAAAAACGTGTCAGAAATTATTCATACTAATAGCACAGGAATGAAGTAGCAGACAGAAATGACACTTAGTGCTCGGGATAGGGACAAGTACACACTATAGAGGGATATGCTTTGTTCATATTTCATGTCTGAGGTTTACAACCACTTTAAGCTAAAATGTGAGCAACGGATAAACAGATCAAAGAAAATGTAGACATACAAATATTATCTTGTAATTGGCACATTCAACTGGACATGTTCTATAGTGCTGAAGACATTTCATAGCTTCAGTTCTGAAGATCATAGGGCAAACTAAAAAAAAAAAGTTTTTAATATCAGGGAACTATTGAAGTCCAGTTGAATGTGACCAACTACTACTACTAAATATACCATGACCAGTATAAATGACAACCTTCACAAAGATTGCTTTACATTCCAACTGGTGATGGCAATGCAAAGGGTTCACGCCTCACGCACGCCTTTAAGGCTGGTTTAGCTAAATATGCGACCCCCATTGCAGTTCCAAGAGGTATTTGGGGAAAACTGCTAATTGGTTCTATACAAGTGGTTGGGGGTAACCACAGAGCTCCCCATGGCATGGGATAAAGGTCATTTTAGGAAGCAAAATAAGGTCACTCTAAATTGACATTACGAAGAAGAGCATCTTGGAGGCAGTAAGTGTCCATTTCAAGCACAAAAACGTAACATCTCTCCATTTACAGTCTATTCTCCCAACGATGACAATGCTCCCTAGTAAGACATAAGGGTTGATTTACTAAAACTGGAGTGTGCAAAGTCTGGTGAAGCCGTGCATGGTAGCCAATCAGCTTCTAACTTCAGCTTGTTTAATTACCCCCAATTAGTGACTGGGGGTAGCCAAAGAGCTCACAAGGATAAGGGATAAAAGGTCTATCTAGGAAGCAAAATAAGCTCACTATAAATTGACATCACGAATAAGAGTATGTTCGAGGTAGTAAGTGTCCATTTCAAGCATAAAAACATAATATCTCTCCATTCGCCTTCTATTCTCCCAACAATGACAACACTCCATAGTGAGACACTGGGGTTGATTTACTAAAACTGCAGAGTGCAAAATCTGGTGCAGATATGCATGGTAGCCAATCAGATTCTAATGTCAACTAGTTCAATTAGGCTTTGACAAAACATATCTGGGGAGCTGATTGCTTTCTATGCAGAACTGCACCAGATTTTGCACCCTCCAGTTTTAGTAAATCTACCCTATAGGGTATTTTCAGCAGAATCAGCTTCTCATTACTAACATTTTTCAGACCAAAAGTAAAAAAAAAAAATGATCAAAACTGATATCTGTTTGATATCTGTATGGAGATAGCGTCTCCAAGCTCTAAAAGGATGTACATTATCCAAAAGGAGAGATTTACTAAAACTGGAGGGTGCAAAATTTGGTGCAGCTCTGCATAGAAGCTTCCAGGATTTTTGTCAAAGCTTAACTGAACATACTGAAGTTAGAAGCTGATTGGCTACCATGCACAGCTGCACCAGATTTTGCACATCAACCCCATAGTGTTGGCTGTTTTTTTTTTATCACTCAATGCATTTTCAGCAAAACCACAAAATCAAATTAGCTGTTGATGCTTAAAATAAATCTAAAGCCAAAACTTTTTTTTTTTTGGAAAGAGTAAAGTAAGGATAAAACCCCAGTCAGTTTTTTTGCATTATTTGAAAAGATTTCCAAGTAGGATTTCCAGAGATTTTGGAGGGGTAAGAGACACGTCCTCTCGCCCCACTGGAAGACTTAGAGGGCTTTCACACCGAGGCGCGGGGGGCGTCGGCGGTAAAGCGGCGCTATTTTTAGCGCCGCTCACCTTCGTTTTAGCAGAGCTATTCGGCTGCTAGCGAGGCGGTTTTAACCCCCCGCTAGCGGCCAAAATGGGGTTAAATCTGCCCGCGATATCGCAGCGCTGCCCCATTGAATTCAATGGGGAGCAGCCGTGGAGGAGCGGTAAACACAACGCTCCTTCACCGCTCCAAAGAAGCTGCTGGCAGGACTTTTCCTGACGTCCTGCCAGCGCATCTCTATTGTTTCCAGTGTGAAAGGCCGAGGGCTTTCACACTGGAGACAATGGAGCAGCTGTTTGAGGGCGGATTGCAGGCGCTATTTTTAACGCTATAGCGCCTGCAAAATGCCCTCGGTGTGAAAGGGGTCTTACCTTTTATTCCTGTTTTGGTGACCACTTTAAAATGCTTTCAGTTCCCTCCTCAGTTTCGGCCCCGACGACATGTTGGCTTCATATATACGCTTTTAAATGGCCGTTGGTAAGGTGTAAAGTATGTACGGATGTTATACCAAAATTTTGGCATTTTCATTTCAAGGACCAAAATCTCCTTGTCATTAGCCTCCGTATTTTGAAAATTCACTTTTTTTTTTTTTTTATAGCTGAGTGTTGAAAGAGTTAATTTCCAGTTTCAAACCGCTGTTTCTTCTTCCTCCTGGATAGGAAAAGAGCAGCCAGTTTTTCCCCCCCTTCAAGAACAGTCTGTTTATTGACATGATGTCTCCCATGCATCGGCCTCCTCTGCTCCTCACAATGCAGTCCCTGTCTGGGGCTCGGAGGACTCGTGGGAGGGGCACCTGTGCTCTCTCATTCCAAAATAGCAAAGAGAAATGACGGATTAGCAAACAGAGACACTCTGAGCACAGGTCAGGAAAATTCAAAGTTTTGCTAAGTTATGACAGCTCACCTCTCAACTTTCCGAAAAACAGCAACTAAGGACGTATTGTAAAGTCGCGCAAAAGGCTGCACATACACACAACGATAATCACTGGTGGAACCATTCCATATATTGCTTGACAATTGGAAAATGCAGTGATTCATTTCTAATCTGTCCAGCTCACAAGACAATTGCATTATCCCTGGGAGCATCTCAACCTTTTTTTTAGTCACAGCAACCTTAAAAGTATGCAAAACCTCAAGACAACCCAGTCTAATGTAAAAAAACATGAATGTTACTTATCAATGGGGGACCTGAGCCTGGGATGATGCATACAACCACCCTAATGAAGTTAACTTTATGTCAGAAGTCCCCTTTCACATCAGAGGTTCCCCCATCACATTAGAGCCTCTCTTCACAGCAGAGTCCCCCTTTATACCAGGGTCAGCCCTTCAATTCAGAGGCCCTCCCACCACAATTGAGGTCACCCTATACAGGAGAGCCCCTCTATCATGTTAGACATTCACATTGGGAGCCCCCATAACTTTAGAGGTCCTCCTTCATATCAAAGTTCCCCCTTCACATCAATCAACCCTTCTCTTTAGGAAGTCCCTCATCACATCAGAGGTCCCCCTATACATGAAAGCCCCCATCACGTTACAGTTGCCCACATTCACATTGGAAGCCCCAATAACATCAGAGGTCCTCCTTCTTATCAAAGTCCCCCCTTTACATCAGTGAACCCTTCTCTTCAGAGGTCCCCCCATTACATCAGAGGTCCCTCTATACATGAGAGCCTCTCATCATGTTAGAGTAACCCACATTCACATTGGGAGCCCCCATAACTTTAGAGGTCCTCCTTCATATCAAAGCCCCCCTTGTCTTTAGGAAGTCCCCCATCACATCAGAGGTCCCCCTATACATGAAAGCCCCCATCACGTTAGAGTTGCCCACATTCACATTGGAAGCCTCCATAACATCAGAGGTCCGCCTTCTTCTCAAAGTCCCCCCTTTACATCAGTGAACCCTTCTCTTCAGAGGTCCCCCCATTACATCAGAGGTCCCTCTATACATGAGAGCCTTTTATCATGTTAGAGTAACCCACATTCACATTGGGAGCCCCCATAACTTTAGAGGTCCTCCTTCATATCAAAGTCCCCCCTTGTCTTTAGGAAGTCCCCCATCAAATCAGAGGTCTCCCTATACATGAAAGCCCACATCACGTTAGAGTTGCCCACATTCACATTGGAAGCCCCCATAACATCAGAGGTCCGCCTTCTTATCAAAGTCCCCCCTTTACATCAGTGAACCCTTCTCTTCAGAGGTCCCCCCATCACATCAGAGGTCCCCCTATACATGAGAGCCCCCAATAATGTTAGAGTAACCCACATTGACATTGGAAGCCCCCACATCAGAGGTCCCTCATCATATCAAAGTCCCCCTTTACATCAGTTAACCCTTCTCTTCACAGGTCCCCCCCTCATCACATCAGAGGTCCCCCTATACATGAGAGCCCCCCATCACCTTAGAGTTGCCCACATTCACATTGGAAGCCCCCACCACATCAGAGGTCCCTCAGCATATCAAAGTCCCCCTTTACATCAGTTAACCCTTCTCTTCAGAGGTCCCCCCCCATCACATCAGAGGTCCCCCTATACATGAGAGCCCCCCATCACATTAGAGTTGCCCACATTCACATTGGAAGCTCCCACCACATCAGAGGTCCCTCAGCATATCAAAGTCCCCCTTTACATCAGTTAACCCTTCTCTTCAGAGGTCCCCCCCCCATTACATCAGAGGTCCCCTATACATGAGAGCCCACCATCACATTAGAGTTGCCCCTATACATAAAAGACCTCCTACACATGCGTCCTCCCAACACCACAGACACCCCCCATCACAGAGTCCCCTAATCACACAGTCTCTCCCATTACACAGTCCCCTCTTCCCATCAGAGGCCTACATTTTGGCTCCTGCAGCACAGCAGAGGTAGGGAGGTGGAGATCGACTTCCCCCTTCTCCTGAATGTTGGGGGCGGCCTTGCATGCCACTTGCCCTACATCAAAGCCATGGCCAGCCATTGAGCCAGCCGCCATCACTATAGCCGTGAATAATGCTACGTATTTTGGCTCTAGAGCCGGGCTCTCCAAACTTCAGCCATTTGCTTGTCTTTATCTGGCCCTTTTGGCACTATTCATCCCACTGATATGAGACACTGTTCTGTCCACTGACACCAACAGTGGGGCATAATTCCTGCCACTGACTCCAACAATGGGGCACTATTGCTCCCCCGAATAGCAAAGCTGGTGCACTGTTTATTCAAAATGATACCAGAAAAAAAATGATATTTCCACTGGCCACAGTCTGGCCCTCCTGAAGTTTAAAGGACAGTAAACTGGCCCTTTATTTAGAAAGTTTGGAGACGCCTGCCCTGGAATGTCACTGGTTGTTATAGTGCTGCCTGCTGATCCAGGGCAAACTGGGTTCTGTGCCCACAGCACCTTGGGAAACCCAGATGGCACCCTGTTTGAGAAACACTGAGTGTCCTTAATAGGGCCCTGCAGTGTTGGGACATGGTTGTCCGCACACCAACCCCCCCCCCCCACACTGACAATGCATGTTGTATATGGATGTACTACCCTGCCTGCTCTGGCATGCCCCTAGTTGGCATGGAGGGTGCACTGTGCATGCATAGTCATTCGCTTGCTTTCTATCAGCTGGGGTGGGTGCGCAGTTTCTCATGCACTGTGTGTTTTTCGTGTAGGATGTGGGCAGTTGGGGCGTGGGGAGCAGACAGTGGGTCTGTTGGAATGTGGCATGTAAGCAGTAGCTGTTAAAGCAGACAGAAAGCCATAGCTTCGTACCTCCACAGTTCACTAATCCACCACCACCAATTTTGAGCATGCATGCAGTGGGAAGCTCGCTGAGGAGCGCCCCATCCTCCTGCTGGTCAAGGGTACTGCACCCTGGGCAGATGCTCCTCCTGCCCACCCCCTTGTCCCGGCCTTGAAGCCATGCCCCTAGCAGAGGTGATTTTCAAATTGCTGTAAGCCTCAGCAAGTAATCACATTTCACTATGAAATTAGAGCCGGTAAACCAACTTGAGGCGATTGATAGCTATGGATTACTGCTTTTGCATTGCTAGCCACACATGCTACAAGCTCATTGTAGAGATTTATCAACAACTATATAGTAAAAAAAAAAAGTCCATTTTTATCCCATCAATTAGGCCACTACTACTACACAGATGTTGGTAAATCTGAAGAAGAGTGTACAATTATTTTATACAGTATGTGTAGCCAATATGCAGTATGGTTCATTGCAGAATACACTGCCAGCTGGATCCAACTTGATCTACTCACTGCTGTGGCTGGCCCATATTCATGGTGGCCCTCAGCCATCTAGAAGAGCACAGCCCTGAGAAAACTGAATAAATGCATGCGTTGTTTTACATCAAATCATAATCCAGTGCTGACGTTATGTGACCTGACAAGTATCAGGGGATGCACCCCCTTTCTCTGAGCTCAGACTTTAGTTCTGAGAAAGGAGTTGTGTCCCCCGAAACTCGTCAGCTTGCCATTACAGTGGTGCACGGGTCAGGTCACATGACACCAGCACCTGATCATGATTTAATGTGATACAACGAATGCATTTATTCTACTTTTGTGAGTATAGGTTTGGCTTTCTGTTCAGTAATTAATGCGGTGTTCCACATAAAAAAAAAAAGAAAAGTCAGCAGCTACAAATACTGCAGCTGCTGACTTTTAATAATCGGACACTTACCTGTTCCAGGGTCCACTGATGCGGGGGTTCAAAGCCCAGCTCATCTCCCCCTCCGATCAGCAGCGCCGGCATTTTAACTGTGGGCGCGCACCCACTGCGCATGCACGAGCTGCGCTGCGACTGGCCGTGCAATCATCTGGGACCTGTCACGTGTCCCAGATGATCGACAAGAGGGAGGGGGGAGAGGCGATCTCCCTTCCTGCACCGAGGGAAGTGACATCAAGAGCCCAGGCACCGAAGGAGGCAGGCTATGAGGGACCCTCTAGAGAGAGAGTATCACCGCTCCAGGTGGGTCAGATCAAAGTAAAAGGCATCTCCTTCAGTCTAGAAGTCCAGGTGCTGGCAATGCTGTAGCAGTTAGACATCAAAGAAATCCTGGACATCCGCACTCCAAAAATATTTGCCTTTGTTCAATAAAGAGTCATCCAAAATACAGGTCACAGCAGAGTGGAACAAAGCTTACGCGTTTCGCACTACACAGAGTGCTTAGTCATAGCCATACGAGCAACAAGCATTTAGAGGTGAGTTAAAAAAAAAAAATTCTCCAAATTTTTATTTTTTTTAAGCACATTAAAAATTTGTTTTTGTTTTTTTGGGGTGAAACGCCACTTTATTCAGTTATGGTTTATTAATAATTCTCTTGGTAATGCATTAGGCGTTTGCGTCTTCCTGTTTGCACTTTTTACAGTCATCAGATTCCCCTATCTGAAAAATGATGTTATCCACACAGCATTTTGGCTTTGTAGCAGTCCTCTGAGCGCTGGGGGGGGTTCAGCTCTGAACATGGAGAATGAATGAGTTATGTGGGGACACTCGCTCCCACTTACTGTCAGCTTTACAGGAGTGAAAAACAACAGTTTTCACATCATGGTAGCAAGGCAGGACATGGGGATTGCCAACTGGGAGTTTTCAGGCCAGGCTTCCAGGTTGGCCCAAATGGCCTACAGTTATGACAATAAAATTTGTGAACATTTTGCAACGCTGCACAGGTTTTCTTTAATACCTACTGGGGCTCTTTGACTGCATAGGCTGGAAAAGGTGAACTTAGCCTTTAAAAGGAGCAGCAACTTTTATTTGGGAAAATCCAGTTAAGATTATCCATCTTTCTCCCAATCTGCTGGTGGTTGGATTGGGCGATGTTCCTCTAAAGCCTGAAGGCAGCCTAAGGTTCAGAGACTAAAAGAGAGCTTCATTTTATTTTCTAAGCTTGGCTGAAGCATCTCAGTAGGATCCCAGATGGAAATTTCCAATGGCATTCCTAAAGAATGTGGGGAGCACACGGAGTGGGTGAGGATTCTGGAGGGGGATGTAGACGTGTGTAATGAGTGGGGAAGAGGTGGAGTGTTTTTTTTCCTCCTGCAACGGCCAAACCTTCACATTTTTTCGCTTTAGTTTTCAGAAAAAGCTTTCGTTGGAGTCACGGCCCTGAAGAGTCTGAACATTGAAGGAAATAAGTTAAGCCAGCTTCCTGCCAATGCCCCAATTTCCTCCCTGCAGAACCTGACACTAGCAAACAATCCTTGGCACTGCTCCTGCCAGCTGGCAGCTGTGAGAAGGTACATCAAAGAACCATACAGAGACGAAAATATCTCCCGGAAACACGCCCGCCGACCGATCCTAACTATGCTTCTTCCTCTTTAGGTGGATTGATGGCAGCCGCTCTCGCCCAGACGCCACCTGTGCAAGCCCAGCTCAATACCGCGGGCAACAGCTGCGAGATGCGGGGGCCTTCCGTGGGTGTAAACAGCCAGTAAAGAAATCAAAAAAAGTAGAACAACATTAAACAGGTAAGATCATAGGTATCCCAAAACAGTAAAGGTAAAGGAGTCTATTTACAAAAGATTTGCTGCGCAAACGTCCGAAGCGTTTGTGCAAGCTGAACAAAATGTCACCGTATTTTTTTGTCATCGTAATTTTTCTAAGAGATTAATGCCTGTATCAGCAGCTCCATCTAGTGGCTAAAATGCTTTACTGATTTCTCTTTAGATTTTTCAACAAAAAAAAAATATACTGCATGCCAGCCACTAGATGGAGCTGACAATGCAGGCATTAATCTCTTAGAAAAAAAACGGTGACAAACAATACGGTGACATTTTGTTCAGCTTGCACGAATGCTTCTGACACATGTGCAACAAATGTTTTAAAAAATGGGCCCCAAGGTGTATATAAAACTTAGCAATGAATGTATTTGGTGTATACAGTGGGGACGGAAAGTATTCAGACCCCCTCTAATTTTTCACTCTTTGTTATATTGCAGCCATTTGCTAAAATCATTTAAGTTCATTTTTTTCCTCAATAATGTACACACAGCACCCCATATTGACAGAAAAACACAGAATTGTTGACATTTTTGCAGATTTATTAAAAAAGAAAAAACTGAAATATCACATGGTCCTAAGTATTCAGACCCTTTGCTGTGACACTCATATATTTAACTCAGGTGCTGTCCATTTCTTCTGATCATCCTTGAGATGGTTCTACACCTTCATTTGAGTCCAGCTGTGTTTGATTATACTGATTGGACTTGATTAGGAAAGCCACACACCTGTCTATATAAGACCTTACAGCTCACAGTGCATGTCAGAGCAAATGAGAATCATGAGGTCAAAGGAACTGCCTGAAGAGCTCAGAGACAGAATTGTGGCAAGGCACAGATCTGGCCAAGGTTACAAAAAATATTTCTGCTGCACTTAAGGTTCCTAAGAGCACAGTGGCCTCCATAATCCTTAAATGGAAGATGTTTGGGATGACCAGAACCCTTCCTAGAGCTGGCCGTCCGGCCAAACTGAGCTATCGGGGGAGAAGAGCCTTGGTGAGAGAGGTAAAGAAGAACCCAAAGATCACTGTGGCTGAGCTCCAGAGATGCAGTCGGGAGATGGGAGAAATTTGTAGAAAGTCAAAGATCACTGCATCCCTCCACCGGTCGGGGCTGTACGGCAGAGTGGCCCGATGGAAGCCTCTCCTCAGTGCAAGACACATGAAAGTCCGCATGGAGTTTGCTAAAAAACACCTGAAGGACTCCAAGATGGTGAGAAATAAGATTCTCTGGTCTGATGAGACCAAGACTGCCGCTGGGTGAAGAGGACGGGAGGGAGGAGAGCCTCCCCTTCTAGTTGTTGACCCAGAAGTTACGTGTAATGTCATTTCGGGGTCCCCGTTGACAGTTTCCCCGGCTGGAAAGAATGTAATGCAGTGCAATGTGCATTGCATTACATTCAGTGGAACACAGGGAAGACATGCAGCGTCGGGGGTGAAAAAAGTTTGGCTCACCCATGGGGTTTTACCACCCCTCAACTGCTAGTATGAATGAGCTTTAAGTCAACAAACCAGAAAATGTTCAACAAATTATGACTCCACTTTATTTTAGAAATACTGGGTACACCAATTATCTACTGCAGTATAACTATCTTTTTTTCCCCCTACAGGCTCCAAATGGACAGTCGGGGGAACTGTGACCCGGGTGACCAGTAAACTACTGACACGTAGGACCTTCAAGACGCTCTTCCCATAACGATGGAGCCACCTTGTATCTCTACAGCTGCCATTTTGCATTTACCAAAGCCATTCCACCATGTATGCATGTAAACTATGTGACCAACTAACAGCCATTGCACTCTTAATCATGTGACCAACTAGGTATGTACATAGAAATGTATATATTATATAAAATATATAGAAATAAATACATACACGGTAATGCCAACTAAAACCATTTCAATAAATGTCCGCGGTCTGATAACAGCTTGATTCATGTCAGACAAATAAATCAATTGAAAAAAAAAAAAAAAACAGCGAGTACGCTAAAGTGGCCAATGTTTAAGGTGTAAAAATATTATGAAAACCATATAAAATTACCATAGCTGATTGTGCCACCATGGATAATGGGTTTCCCTTTTTTTTTTGTTGTGTGTGTTTGGGTTTTTTTTTTATTATTTTTTTTCTCCTTTGAAACAAATAAAATCCAAATATGAAAATTCTCACACAACAGAATTAAAAAAAAAACCAAACACATAAAATTACAAAAGTAACATGGTCAGCAAATAAAAGGGGAGTCCAGCCAAAAGTGATATTTTAGTTGAAGACCAATGCTGACGGGTTGAACCACCAACTGTCTTTTAGTGGATACCTATTTTGCACTAAATACTCTAGTCCCTCCCCTCCCCGTTCCAACGTGACTGCATACCAGTGCACAAAGCAAGGTCCATAAAGACATGGAGGAACGAGTTTGGGGTGGAGGAACTTGACTGGCCTGCCCTCAACCCGACAAAACACCCTTGGGATGAATTAGAGCGGAGACTGCAAGCCAGGCCTTCTTGTCCAACATCAGTGCCTGACCTCACAAATGCGCTTCTGGAAGAATGGTCAAACATTCCCATAGACACACTCCTAAACCTTGTGGACAGCCTTCCCAGAAGAGTTGAAGCTGTTATAACTGTAAAGGGTGGGCCAACTCAATTCTGAACCCTAGGACTAAGACTGGGATGCCATTAAAGTTCATGTGCGTGTAAAGGCAGGTGTCCCAATACTTTTGACAATATAGTGTATATGCATAAGTCGCAGTGCCTACCTTAAGGCTCCTCTGTGTACTGCGGTATAACTCAATAATTTTCAGTCTCCCATGTCGGAGCACTTAAAGCAGTGAATAGATGAATCCATGTGCTCCTTACTGCAAAGGCCAGTTATAAGTTGGGGTGGTTGCCACTTTTTTTGTACTGTTGGCTGAATTTGATGTGGGGAGGCACAGGAAGGCTTTAGCTGCCATTGTGCTCTTGCTGGGCATCCCTGAGCCTTTAAGGTGGAGTGGGCTCCCTCCAGGCAAACCTGCCCTTAATCTACCCAGATAGCAAGCAATTGTCCTGCAATTTGAAAATGACTTGCTAAGCTATTGCTAGACTTGCCAGGCATTGCATGACTCCAGATCAACTTTCTTTGCAAACATTCTGCAAATCTGCTGTAAGTTCTGTTACAGTTGTGCTCATAAGTTTACATACCCTGGCAGAATTTATGATTTCTTGGCCATTTTTCAGAGAATATGAATGATAACACAAAAACTTTTCTTTCACTCATGGTTAGTGTTTGGCTGAAGCCATTTATTATAAATTAACTGTGTTTACTCTTTTTAAATCATAATGACAACAGAAACGACCCAAATGACCCTGATCAAAAGTTTACATACCCTGGTGATTTTGGCCTGATAACATGCACACAAGTTGACACAAAGGGGTTTGAATGGCTATGAAAGGTAACCACCCTCACCTGTGATCTGTTTGCTTGTAACTAGTGTGTGTGTATAAATGGTCAATGAGTTTCTGGACTCCCGACAGACCCTTGCATCTTTCATCAAGTGCTGCACTAACGTTTCTGGATTCTGAGTCATGGGGAAAGAAAAAGAATTGTCAAAAGATCTGCGGGAAAAGGTAGCTGAACTGTATTAAACAGGAAAGGGATAAAAAAAAAGATATCCAAGGAATTGAGAATGCCAATCAGCAGTCTTGAAACTCTAATCAAGAAGTGGAAAATGAGGGGTTCTGTTGAAACCAAACCACGGTCAGGTAGACCAACTAAAATTTCAGCCACAACTGCCAGGAAAATTATTCGGGATGCAAAGAAAAACCCACAAATAACTTCAGGTGAAATACAGGACTCTCTGAAAGCATGTGGTGTGGCTGTTTCAAGATGCATAATAAGGAGGCACTTGACAAAAGATGGGCTGCATGGTCAAGTCGCCAGAAGAAAGCCATTACTATGCAAATGCCACAAAGTATCTCGCTTACAATACACAAAACAGCACAGAGACAAGCCTCAAACCTGGCACAAAGTCATTTGGAGTGATGAGACCAAAATTTAGCTTTTTGGCCACAACCATAAACGCTACATTTGGAGAGGAATCAACAAGGCCAATGACGAAAAGTACACCATTCCTACTGTGAAACACGGAGGTGGAGGTGTTTGGGGGATGTGTGAGCTACAAAGGCACAGGAAATTTGGTTAAAATTAATGGCAAGATGAATGCAGTATGTTATCAAAAAATACTGGAGGAACATTCACATTCATCAGCCAGGAAGCTGTGCATGGGACGTACTTGGACATTCCAACATGACTATGATCCAAAAACACAAGGCCAAGTCAATCTGTCATTGGCTGCAGCAGAATAAATTGAAGGTTCTGGAGTGGCCATCTCAGTCTCCTGACCTCAATATCATTGAGCCACTCTGGGGAGATCTCAAAGGTGCAGTTCGTGCAAGACAACCCAAGAATTTACAGTAACTGGAGGAATTTTGCCAAGAGGAATGGGCAGCTTTACCATCTGAGAAGATAAAGAGCCTTATCTACAAATACCACAAAAGACTTCAAGCTGCCATTGATGTTAAAGGTGGCAATACACGGTATTAAGAGCTGGGGTATGTAAACTTTTGATCAGGGTCATTTGGGTAGTTTCTGTTGTGATTATGATTTAAAAAGAGTAAACACAGATGACTGATAATAAATGGCTTCAGCCAAACACTAACCAAGAGTAAAAGAAAAGTTTTTGTGTTATTCATATTCTCTGAAAAATGGCCAAGAAATCATAAATTTTGCCAGGGTATGTAAATTTATAAGCACAACTGTATGTTGTACAATAGTCATCCCACCACAGGGGTCACTGTGGCTGAGTTGCTGTAGACTCACAACTCAACTTTGATCCTGCTAGAGACTTGCCATGCAAATTTGCTACAAATTGGAAAAGTGTCAACTAGAACTTGTGCTTCAGGTGCTCTGCAAGTGTACAACCTGCCAGTGAAAATGTGCAGAAGGTTAACAGACTTACAATTCAACATTGCCACAAATTTGTGGCACATTATCCTCGCTATTTGGGTATCCACTGATATATATGCTCCAACTTTGGAGACTCTGAAATATTTTTCACAGGCTAGCTGGTAAATCTGCTTAGAAATATTTGCTTGTGATGTGCATTGCCCTTCCATGTGCA
The DNA here is from genome assembly GCA_037952925.1 of Lithobates clamitans. Classification (NCBI taxonomy): domain Eukaryota; kingdom Metazoa; phylum Chordata; class Amphibia; order Anura; family Ranidae; genus Lithobates; species Lithobates clamitans. Next base: position 1,247,476 of record JBBGZY010002399.1, on the reverse strand, counting down.
CCACACTGCAAATTCCAGTTATAGGTTGGGGTGGTTGCCACTTTTTGTACCGCACTTATAACCCCCTTTCACTGCTTAAACAACCCCAACCTTGCTTGTTCTGGAACAGGCATATTTTTGCTAGCATACAATAAAAGCCATGTAAGCCAACTCTTCATACACACCCGAACTCCATCATTTGGAGATGTGTAGATGTGATAATCACCAAAAAAATGCACTATACGGTCCAAAAAAATGTGACCGTATAGTGTATCTCTTTAAAGGAAAGCACTATGTGGAAGCACCTACCATCATATTCCTCATTGTTGTCTCAGTGAGAAGTTTCTTCATGATCTCAGGTGGTACGATGGATCCAGCAATAATTCCTGCAGAAGAAGGCCTCAGTTAAAAACAGTGGAATTGGTTGAACTTCTTAGGTCAAGTGTTAAGATGCTTAAAAAACAGCAAAGGCAATAACATAAAAGAAACAAATATGACACAGTTGCATAAGAATCAATATTCCTAGTAAGATATTTTATTTAAGCAGCCACTGATGAGGTTGCACTAAAGCTACCATAATATGATGGAGTAGCTTGGGGAGATCCTGAGTAGGGTTTGGCAGTAGGTCTTGGGAGATACTGGGGAGACACACATTCATCACAGAAGCTGTAGACTTCATATTCCTACTTCTGGCCCAGACTGGTAACAGAAATGAAGTACGTGGTTCCCAGTTGAAGCACATGGGGTGTTGGTAGTTGAGAAATAACTTTGTGGAGGGGGTGGCTTAAAAGCTTAAACTCCACCATACACTGCCTGACAGTTCCTAAACCAGCCTGTCTCAACAAGGAATCTACGGAGATCCATTGTTCCATCAAAGGTTGTTCCTTGAGCAGTGGAATAATGGCAGATCGATCTCCTGTCTACAATGACCACCAAGGGGCACTGACATCCAATGTACGGGATCGCTTCTATAATGACCATGTAATCAAGTACTACACGGACCATCAAGGTAAGTGGAGCCCTGCATTGACCACGAATGTGAGAACGCACTACATAGACCACCAATGTAAGGGGACCCATTTTCCATTAACCACCAATATAAGGATGCGCTATTAAACTGACCACCAAGGTAAAGTATGCCCTACACTGACCACAAATGTAATGGGGTACTCCCCTGATTACAAATATAAGGGGACACTACTCTGACCACCAATATAAGAAGACACTACATTGACCACCAATGTAAGAAGAAACTACACTGACCACCTATGAAAGTTGACAATTGACTGACCACCAATGTAATTGGACACTACACTGACCACCAATGTAATTGGACACTACACTGACCACCAATGTAATTGGACACTACACTGACCACCAATGTATTTGGACACTACACTGACCACCAATGTATTTGAACACTACACTGACCACCAATGTAATTGGACACTACACTGACCACCAATGTAATTGGACACTACACTGACCACCAATGTATTTGGACACTACACTGACCACCAATGTATTTGGACACTACACTGACCACCAATGTAATTGGACACTACACTGACCACCAATGTAATTGGACACTACACTGACCACCAATGTAATTGGACACTACACTGACCACCAATGTATTTGGACACTACACTGACCACCAATGTATTTGGACACTACACTGACCACCAATGGAATTGGACACTACACTGACCACCAATGTAAGGGGGCACCACACTAAAAAGTAAAAGGGGCAGTACTCTGACCACCATGTAAGGGAGCACCACCCTGACTACAAATGTAATTGGAAACTACACTGATCACAAATGTAAGCAGGCGCTATACTGACCACCAATGTAATTGGACACCACACTGACCACCCATTTAAGGGAATACTACTCTGACTACAAATGTAAGGGGGCACTACACTGACCAACATTGTAGGGGGACAATACACTGACCACCGATGTAACTGCACACTACAATGACCACCAATGTAATTGGACACTACACTGACCACCAATGAAAGAAAGAAACTACACTGACCACAAATGTACAAACAAAACTACACTGGCCACCAGTGTAAGGAAATTCTACACTAACTACCAATATAAGGGGGGACTCCACTGACCATTACTGTAAAGGGGCACCACACTGACTACCAATGTAAGAAGAAACTACACTGACCATCAGTGTAAGGGGACACTACACCGACTACCAATGAAGGGGGAGGGGACTACACTGACTACCTATATCTATGGACACTACACTGTCCACCAATGTAAATGGACACTACACTGACCACCAATGTAAATAGACATTACACTGACCACCAATGTAAATGGATATTACACTGACCCCCAATGTAAATGGACATTACACTGACCACCAATGTAAATGGACATTACACTGACCACCAATGTAAATGGACATTACACTGACCGCCAATGTAAGGGGACACTACACTGACCAATAGTGTAAAAAGAAGCTACATTGACCACCACCAATGTGAAAAAAATCCATACTGACTACCAGTGTAAGGGGATACTACACTTACCAATAATGTAGGGGGCACTACACTAACCACACATGTCAAGGGGCACTATACTGACTACCAATTTGAAAGGGGCAATACACTTACCACATGTAAGGAAGCACTACACAGACCACAGATGTAATTGGACACGACAATGGCAACCACTGTAACTTGTAAGTGGACATTAATGACCACCAATGGAGGGGACACTATACAATTTCTATACATTATGGAAACGATTGAAAACAATGTTGTTCTATAGCAAGAGTATTTAATATTAGCTCTCGATATTGAATAGGCATCTAGGTCGGCCACATTTCTTTTTTTTTTAAATTGACATTTTTTAAAGGGAAATTCATTTTCAAGTTACATGAAAAGCAGCCGTCACATACCAGTGGTGAGAGTGGAGCTAAGAGTTGCAAAGTCCGGTTCTGCCAACATATCAATATACATGGTTGGGGTGCCGTAAATACTTGAGCATCTGTGGGGAGTTAAAAGAACAAGTAATGACTACTTATAACACACCTCACTAGAACGATACAATCGTTTGGTACAGCGGTGCGGAGCGATTTCTCCATTTAGTTAGACTGGAGTGCTTTTGTTTAACCACTTCAATACCGGACACTTTCACCCCCTTCCTGCCCAGGCCAATTCTTCAGTTTTCAGCGCTGTCTCACTTTAATGGGCACTGATGAGGCTGCACTAATATAAGGCACTGATGGGCACTAATAGGTGGCACTACTAGGCGGAACTAATGGGCACTGATAGGTGGCACTACTAGGCGGAACTAATGGGCACTGATAGGTGGCACTACTAGGCGGCACTGATGGGCACTGATAGGTGGCACTACTAGGTTGCACTGATGAGCAGCACTGATGGGCACTGATGAGGTTGCACTAATATGAGGCACTGATAAGCAGCACTGATAAGAAGGCACTGATGGGCAGATTATCTGAAGGACACAGAGATCACAGAGCGTACCAAATGCGTGCCCCAGGGGGTGTGCGAGGGCCGTGGTTTTCTGGGGAACATCCATGGACGCCCTGCCAAAGCAACAGAACCGCACTGTAGCCATCTTTCGGTTACGAAGTGGTTAATACCACCAAAAGAAAGCTCCATTTGTGTAAAAAAAATAATAAAAATGTAACATGGGTACAGTGTTGCATGACCGCACAATTGTCATTCAAAGTGCGATAGCTCTGAAAGCTGAAAATTGGCCTGGGCAGGAAGGGGGTGAAAGTGTCCGGTATTGAAATGGTTAAACAAATAAACAAATGTAATAAATCACACCAGCTGACATAAAAAAAAAAAATCTCAACCTACTTCTCCTTCGAAACGGCCTCCAACGCAGCTCGGGATTGAAAGCTCGGAGAGGGTAAGACCATAGTAGGACCGTACATGACTGCTGTGAGGCTGCCCAGTACAGAGCCCATGCAGTGGTACAGAGGCACAGAAAGAGCGACACGGCAGTCCTTGGGGGAACAGCAAAGAGACAAGTCAGTTTTAGTTGAAATCTAAGACATGAGGATGCATATGTCGTGTATGCCGTGACACGCACCCCTCTCCAGCCGTACCCGAGCCTCGCCCCCACATACTGCGCATTGTTCACAATGTTGTGATGGCTCAGAGTGGCTCCTTTGGGAGATCCAGTGGTTCCCTAAAACAGAATAAGAGCCATTTATAATTAATAATTAGGACAGAAAAGGATAAAACATTGCTTTACATATTGTGGCATCTGACATGTATTGGGACGTCTGCCTTTACACGCACATGAACATTAATGGCATCCCAGTCTTAGTCCGTAGGGTTCAATATTGAGTTGGTCCACCCTTTACAGCTATAACAGCTTCAGCTCTTCTGGGAAGAGTTGGTACTGGTCCAAATCATTTGGTGGAGGGGGAGATTATGGTGTGGGGTTGTTTTTCAGGGGCTGGGCTTGGCCCCTTAGTTCCAGTGAAGGGAACTCTTAAGGCGTCAGCATACCAAGACATTTTGGACAATTTCATGCTCCCAACTTTGTAGGGACAGTTTGGAGATGTGGCCCCTTCCTGTTCCAACATGACTGCACAACGGTGCACAAAGCAAGGTCCATAAAGACACGGATGAGCAAGTTTGGGGTGGAGGACCTTGACTGGCCTGCGCAAAGTACTGACCTCAACCCGATAGAACATCTCTGGTCCAACTGACCTTACAAATCCTCTTCTGGAACAATGGTCAAAAATTCCCATAGACACACTCCTAAACCTTGTGGACGGCCTTCCCAGAAGAGTTGAAGCTGTTATAGCTGCAAAGGGTGGGTCAACTCAATACAGAACCCTATGGACTAAGACTAGGATGCCATTAAAGTTCATGTGTGTGTAATGGCAGAAAGACAGGCGTCCCAATACTTTTGACAACATAGGATCTCCAAACTAAGGCCCTCTAATGAGGCATTTTAAAAGTCTGACATTCACAGACATGACTAGGCATGATGGGAATTGTAGTTCCTGAACAACTGGAGGGCCATAGTTTGGAGACCCCTGATGTACACTCAAAGCCAGCCAGCTAAAGAGATATCATCGACGTAACTAAAGAGATATCATCGACGTAACTAAAATCAAATATATTCTTTAACACAATAATGTCATTTTAAAAGTCCTTTTCATTTTCTTTTTAAATCTACATCTTTTATTAAAATAATGATTATAATCCTATTATTCTATTCCATGTCTTTATTCCTATTATTAAGCACTTATTCAGGCTCTTCCTGTCCTAGGGTGACAACACTCCATCCCTTTCTCCCACTTGTGTCCCTACTTTGTAACCTTATCATAAGGGCTACTGATTGAGACTACAGGCGGCTATTTTAACGCACATAACACAGGCATGGTCCAGTCTTGTCATCCTCCGGAAACACACCCTAAAAACTGCCATGCAGCCATTGCTAGAGTGCATGTAGACTGTAAATGGGTGCAAAACAGGCTGGAAGAGATCCACCACACTGAGATACAAGGGATGAAAAATAGGTGAAAGGGGATATTTTATAAATATATGGGTATACCAGCTCATGGGATATTTAAAAAAAAATGTTTGAGTTGTCACCAGAACAGGAAGAGAGGGGAAATCTTCCAATGGGGACATTTGTTTTGGCGAGAACAGGGAGTTCCTCACTTTGGAGATATTTCCTTTCCCTTCCTGTTGTGGCTACATGGCAGAAAGTGAAGGGAAATCTCCTCATAATTGGTAAAAAAAAATGAGTTATTACTCTCACTTTATAGAAAATAATAAAAAAAATGTTTACCTTCTGTACTATTATTATTATTATTATACAGGATTTATATAGTGCCAACAGTTTACGCAGCGCTTTACAGTATAAAAAGGAGACAATACAGTTATAATACAATAAAATAAAAGAGGATTAGAAGGGCCCTGCTCAGAAGAGCTTACAATCTAATAGGGTGGGGCAGGTGGTACAAAAGGTTGTAACTGTGGGGAATGAGCTGATGGAAGTCGTAGGAGATTAGTTGGAGACATGATAGGCTTTCCTGAAGAGATGAGTTTTCAGGGATCGCCTGAAGGTAGCAAGAGTAGGGGATAGCCGGACAGGTGGACGTAGCGAGTTCCAGAGGATGGGAGAGGCTCTGGAGAAATCCTGGAGATGAGCATGGGAGGAGGAGACGAGAGAGCTTGAGAGTAGGAGGTCTTGAGAAGAGCGGAGAGGACGATTTAGGTGATATTTGGAGACAAGATTGGTGATGTAGCTCGGGGCAGAGTTGTGAATGGCTTTGTATGTTGTGGTTAGTATTTTGAATTTAATTTGCTGGGTGATTGGGAACCAGTGTAGGGATTGGAGGAGAGGGGTGGTGGTCAGTGTAGGGATTGGAGGAGAGGGGTGGTGGTCAGTGTAGGGATTGGAGGAGAAGGGTGGTGGTCAGTGTAGGGATTGGAGGAGAGGGGAGGTGGTCAGTGTAGGGATTGGAGGAGAGGGGTGGTGGTCAGTGTAGGGATTGGAGGAGAGGGGTGGTGGTCAGTGTAGGGATTGGAGGAGAGGGGTGGTGGTCAGTGTAGGGATTGGAGGGGAGGGGAGGTGGTCAGTGTAGGGGTTGGAGGAGAGGGTTGGCAGACACTGAGCGGTTGGTAAGGTGGATAAGTCTGGCAGCAGCATTCATGATAGACCGAAAAGGGGAGGAGCCTATGAAGAGGCAGGCCAATGAGGAGGGAGTTGCAATAGTCAAGGAGAGAGATAACAAGGGAGTAAATGAGGAGCTCGGTGGTTTCATTTGTTAAAAAGGGCGAATTTTAGAGATGTTACGGAGGTGAATTCTACAAACTTTTGACAACGATTGGATTTGGGGCTGAAATGACAAGTCAGAGTCTAGGATTACACCGAGTACCCTGGTGTGAGGAGAGGGACTGATGGTTGCATTGTTGATTTTGATGGAAAAGTCATGGAGGGGGGCACGCGGGGAATATTAATAGCTCCGTTTTAGAGAGATTTAGTTTAAGGAAGTGGTGTGACATCCATGCTGATATGTCAGTTAGTAAGTTAGTAATGGGAGAGGAGACTGAAGGAGTGAGGTGAGGAGTAGACAGATAGATTTGGGTGTCATCAGCGTATAAGTGGTATTGGAAGCCATGGGCAGTTATCAAGTGACCAAGGTAGGAGGTGTAGATAGAGAAGAGAAGGGGTCCAAGAACAGAGCCTTGGGGGACCCCCACAGAAAGGGGCGATGGAGAGGAGGAGACAGAGTTGTAGGTGACACTGAAGGAGCGCTGTGATAGATAGGCAGAGAACCAGGATAGAGCAGAATCTCGGAGGCCAAGGGAATGGAGTTTATTGAGAAGGAGCGGGTGGTCAACATTATCAAACAGCAACAGCTGGAGGGCCTAAGGTTGCCTACCCCTGCTTTACTGCATATACAGACTGATTTTACTGTTGTGGGTTTAGTAACACTTTAGGCTTTGACTGTAAAACCTGGAAGCTGATTGGTTTATATGCACAGCCGCACCAGACTTTGCACTCTCCAGTTTTGGTAAATCTTCCCCACTATGTATATTGATTTCAATGATTAATAAGTGATTAGGTGTTCCGATTGGCAGGCTGTATGAACCAACTGCAAAATCCATAATCTGATCTCCTATTCACTATATATTGATCCTAGAGGCCGTGTACTCAGTCTCTTACTATTAAGCCCTGATGAAGAGGGCAGAGCCTGGCCCCCCTGAAAAGCGTTGGTTATTGGCAAACATTTACCGTTGGTATAAACCTGTATTTGGACTCGCCCTTTACGGGGTGGAGCTTCAGTTTTAGACTCGTTCAAGAATTAACCACTTCAGCTCTGGAAGGTTTTACCCCCCTTCATGACCAGGCCATTTTTTGCGATACGGCACTGCGGTACTTTAACTGACAGTTGTGCTGTCATGCAACGCTGTACCCAAATAAAATTTATGTCCTTTTTTCCCCACAAATAGACCATTCTTCTTGGTGGTATTTGATCACCTCTCCTCAAAAAAAGAGTGACAATTTTGAAAAAAAAAACAATATTTTTTATTATCTGCTATAATACACATCTAATAAAAAAAATCGAATTTCTTCATCAATTTAGGTCAATATATATTCTGCTACATGTTTTTGGGGACCAGTGAAAGTGGCAATACACACCAAACTGAGCATGTGCAGAGTGACTCCAAAGGTTCTGTCTTATCTGGACATGTTTTGGAGTCGGTGGAAGAAGGGGAGGATCAGAGAAGACAGGATCAAACAACCTTTTTTACACAAGGCGGAGGATTTACCCCTTAGGTTCCACAGTGCGTATAACAAGCATGCTTTACTGCATATACAGACTGATTTTACTGTTGTGGTTTTAGTAACACGTTAACCCTCAAAACCCCCAACCCACCATGTGCAATGCACGCAACACAGCCACATTCACATTTAGCAGTGGTACCGCTTAATTTTTTTTTTTTTACAAATATTTTATTTATTCAAAGAACACGGTCAAAGACAAAACATCCGGACACATACATTTAGTTGTCTTACAGAGCACTGCAAGTATACATTACAGACGAGATCACTTTACTGCCTAAAGGAGAGTATGGCAGTCTGCTACATGGGGTGTCTCTCATGTTCCGTGATGAGGGTGCCTAAAACAATGCCTTGGTACTGGGTGTTCACAAGACTAGTGATCCATTTATGCTGCCCCTAAATGGGTCCCGGACCGGTCCTAATCAATTTTTATAATTTTATATATTAGAAACATTTCTTGGATCCTGGAAACTCGGGTCCATATAACCAAGAAAGAAGAGACAGGAGAGAAACAAGGAAATAAAAAAGAAAAAGGAAAGAAGAAGGAGAAAAGCTGAGAGAGAGGGATTGGTGAGAGGTGAAGGAAGAGAGAAGAGAAGGGGGGTGGGAATGCGGAGATTAACCTTGTGTGAACCCGCCAAATGCGGTGGCAACAGGGTGAAGCCCCTGGGTACTCTATAGCCGGTAGGGCGAGTTTAGTCACCCAGGTCACCGTCAAGGAGGGTTCTTCCTTCGTCAGAAAAGAGAAAGAGCGACCAGGTCTTGGAGTACCGCTCATGTCGGTGTCGTGCCAACAGAACTAAATCTTCCATTCTTTTATTTCCCTTACTTTACGAATCCACATCCCTATTGTCAGAGGTTGTGGGGATTTCCACTTAAGAGGGATGCATGCCTTAGCAGCGTCAAGGAGGTGGCGAATGATACATTTTTTTGTATCTCTTCCCAGGTATATTGGAAGCATGGAGGAGGTAGAATGCTGGGTCCTCTGGTATTTTGCGTTCTGTAAATTTTTGGAGGATGCGTTGGATCTCTGTCTAAAAGTGTTGTAATTTGGGGCAGGTCCAAAAAATATGTATGATGGTGCCCTTGTCTCCCTGGCATCTCCAACACTGATCAGAAGTGTCTGGAAAGATTTTCTTCAGTCTCACTGGAGTACTGTACCACCTGGGGAGAATCTTAAAATTGGTTTCCTGTGTTCTTGTGCAAATAGAAGACTTGTACGTAAACCTGAGGATGTTTTGTCGTTGTGTTGTACTGAAAGTTTTACCTAGATCACGTCCCCATTCATGTACGCAGTGCAAAAAGTGGGGTTCTGCAGGAGTGACTAATAAGTCATAGTTGGCAGAGAGTGCAAGGGGCAGTGCCCCCATATCCAAACAGAATTCTTTGAAAGCTGTAAGGGGCCTGGCAAACAGCCCCGGGGCCTGGGAGGGTTCTGAGGAAGTGAGTAATCTGGAGAGCACTCCAAAATCCTAGTCGGAAGGAACCTGACGTCGAGACTGTCGGCCACGCCCCTGCATTTAGGTATCGGGAGGATGGTGTGCAGTCTGAGCCCCTCAGGCTCCAGAAGTTGGCATCGCCAATTCCCGGAGGGAAAAGGAGGTTCTCCAAAATTGGGTACAGGGGTGACGTCTTTGAGGATATGGGGGTGGATGAGAGCAGGACTGAGCAAAGTTTGGCTGTGTTGCCTATTAGAGGGTGGTTCTTCATCTCCCTTGGAAGGGAGGCAAAACACCAAGGGGTTCTACCAAGAGGAACATCCAATTGGGCTTGTTCGATGCAAACCCATATTTTAAAGTCTGCGTGTCTGTTCCAATCGATCAGCCTACTCAAATGTATAGCTTGGTAGTACTTGCGTATGTCCGGTACTGCCAATCCCCCGTATAGGTAGTATTAACTGGTTACGTTGTAACTGTGGAACTTTATGAGCCCAAATGAAATCAAAGAATATCGTTTGGATCTGCTTGAAACAGCTAGACGGGATATGGACTGGCAGCGCCTGTAGAAGATAAAGAAACTTGGGGAGGATGCTAATATTGATAATGTTGCAGCAACCAAACCAAGACTAAAGGCCAGCGTTCCATTTGTCTAGGAGCTGCCCAACTTTTCGAAGTAGTGGGTGGAAGTTTAGCTTAAAGATTTTGGCTATGTTGGAGGGGACCAATGTGCCCAAGTACATCAGCGCTTTGTCAGTCCATTTGAGTTTAAAATTGTTCTGTAGCTGTAATATAGATATTTGTGGGAAATTAACCCCCTATTGCTTTCGACTTGGAGAAATTAATCTGGAGATTTCAGAGAACTCCGTGTCTCTCAAACTCTTTCATCAAGTTAGGAGGGGGTTCGTAAGGGAAAATAACATATCGCCGGCGTATGCCGAGATTTTGTGTTGAGTATCTCCTATCTTTATTCCATTAATATCCGGGTTAAGTCGGACTGCGCAGACAAACAGTTCCAGTGACAGGGCGAAAAGGAGGGGCGACAGTCGGCACCCCGTTCGTAATTTAAAAGGTGTCCGATAGAACACCGTTGGCCCGGACTCGAGCTGCTGGTTGGGAATAAATCGTGGATATCCACTGTAGCATTTTAATGCTGAAGCCAGCGTGCCGTAAAACTGCAAGCATAAAATTCCAGTTCACCCAGTCAAAGGCCTTCTCCGCGTCAGTACTGAGAAACACACACTGTGTCTGTGATTTGTTGACCGCCTGAAGTAAATTCAGTACTTTCGTAGTGTTGTCCCTAGCCTCCCGTGTAGGAACAAAGCCCACTTGATCCAGGTGGATCAGGCTCGGGATAAGGTGTTGGATCCTGTTCGCCAGGATTTTTGTAAAGAGTTTGAGGTCCAAATTGAGCTGCGAGATCGGCCGATAACTTCCACAGGATGCTGGGTCCTTCCCCTCCTTAGGGATCACCCAGATGTGAGCTAGTAGGGTGTCAGCTGCGAATGTTGCAGTTGAGCCAAGTGCATTAAACAGCTTGACCATGTATGGGGCAAGAGAAGGAAGTAGGGTCTTATAATATTGGGCCGTAAGACCATCCGGGCCGGGTGCTTTACCCTGTTTAGTTGCACCAACAGCTCTCCGGAGTTCCTCTATAGTGATGGGGTCTTTAAGGATGTTCCTGTCTGATAGTAGTTGGGGCATGAGCGATGATGATAGATAAGAATCTATCTGGTCTTGAGTGGGGGGTTTGGTCGTCAGATTATATAAGGAATTATAGAATTCCCGGAATTCGTGGGGTTTCGTAACCTTTGGTCTAGGGCTGAAACAACTAATCGATTATGAAATTAATTGATTACTCGATTTGACATGACTAACGAATAGAAAATCGAGCGAACGTTCTTAAAATGAAATTTTTTTGAAGGAAGACATTTGATTTCTGAGTCTGATAATATTTATCAGATTCACCCTTTAATAGTATGTACAGTATATCTCTTCTCTAACAGTTTATATCTCCTCTAATAGTATATACAGTATATCTCCTCTAATAGTATATACAGTATATCTCTTCTAATAGTATATACAGTATATCTCCTCTAATAGTATATACAGTATATCTCCTCTAATAGTATATACAGTATATCTCCTCTAATAGTATATACAGTATATCTCTTCTAATAGTATATACAGTATATCTCTTCTCTAATAGTATATACAGTATATCTCCTCTAATAGTATATACAGTATATCTCCTCTAATAGTATATACAGTATATCTCCTCTAATAGTATATACAGTATATCTCTTCTAATAGTATATACAGTATATCTCTTCTAATAGTATATACAGTATATCTTTTCTCTAATAGTATATACAGTATATCTCCTCTAATAGTATATACAGTATATCTCTTCTAATAGTATATACAGTATATCTCTTCTAATAGTATATACAGTATATCTCCTCTAATAGTATATACAGTATATCTCCTCTATTAGTATATACAATATAGCTCCTCTAATAGTATATACAGTATATCTCCTCTAATAGTATATACAGTATATCTCTTCTAATAGTATATACAGTATATCTCCTCTAATAGTATATACAGTATATCTCCTCTAATAGTATATACAGTATATCTCCTCTAATAGTATATACAGTATATCTCCTCTAATAGTATATACAGTATCTCTCTTCTGTCTATTATTCTCAGAGTGGATTCGATATTTTGCTCCCTAACCATATAGTTATATAAATTATAAATAAATTATACGCCACACTTTTTTTTTTTTTTTTTAAGGTTATTAACTGATTAATCGAAACAATAATCGGCCAACTAATCGATTATGAAAATAATCGTTAGTGGCAGCCCTACTTTGGTCTGTTGGGAGGTACTAGATGTGGGATATATGTTGCTAGTCTCTGTTCTCGCAAGGTTCTGGCTAGTAGTTTCCCACACTTATCTCCGGATTCATAAGAAAACTTCCAGCATACCTGTAGTGTTGCCTTGGTTTTATATTGTAGGAGGTCTGCGATTTGTGTATGGTTGACAAGGAAGTCTCTCTCTAAAGAGGGGGACTGTGTCTGTTTATGACGGACCTCTAGAGCGGCAAGGTCTGCAAGTAGGGTCTTAAGTTGTTCGGTTCGTTTCCGCTTGATCCTGGCCCCGTGTTTATTCAACACACGCCGCGAATAACCGCCTTGTGTGCCTCCCAGAGAATGTCAGGGTCACAGTCTGGGGTATCATTGGTTCTAAAATAAAAGTCCAGTTCTCTAGTAATGTCTTTGTCTTGTAGGAGACTTTCATTCAGTCTCCACTGGTTAGTCCGTGCTATTTCATTTTTTGCCGTGGCATGTGTACAGCCCCGAGTGGCTGCGTGTTGTAGTTTAGGTGGGCGGTAAAACCATCGCTCAACTGTTTACTTTTACTGTCCATGTGAACAAGCCTTATTTATTGTCATAGAAGTGATACCTTCTGTTATAACTTTGCTCTATTTATCCACATTATTTAGGTTCACCACTAGATGGCGATGACGCTCATTGTTGCGATTTTCACATTGGTGTGTGTGTAGTTCTATTTATAACGTGCTTCTCTGCGCCAACAAAATATGCCAGGCTGGCGGGCACACAGATCAGTGGAAAGAATGTCAGTGCAGGGAATATGAAAGAGCCAGTAAAGGAGAATATCAACAGGCCCCGAGGGTGACAACACCCTACAGGGAGCGCACAGCGTATCCTAACAGAGCACACATTTTTAGATTTTTATTTTTATATTTAAATTAATATGGTTTCCGGTCAATTTTTAAATTTATTTTAATATTTAGACATTTCCTAACTCCAGCCCCAGAATTTCGTTTACGCTTTGGGTGAAGTGGAGAAGGGGATACAGGAAGGGTTGAGATTTAACCACTTGCGGACCGTCCCACGCACATATACTGCGGCAGGGCGGCCGCTCTGTAAGTGATCTGACACTTTCCTGGGTCTGGGGCACATGCGCTCGCCACCCACCCCCGACCCCTCTCCCCCTGTGATTGTAGACAACAGGAGCCAATCAGCGGGCCCGGCAGACACGATGTGCGCCGGGACCTGCCGATCGCTTGGGAACGGCGGTCTGCCGATGTAAACAAGGGCAGACCGTCGTTCTATGAGCGGGGAAAAGTACTAATTTTGTGTTTCTGCTAAGCAGGAACACGGATCTTTACCTTCCCCTAGTCAAAGCACCTCCCCCACAGTTAGTAAACTCTCCCTAGGAACACATTTAACCCTTAACCCTTTGATCGCCCTGTTAACACCTTCCCAGTGTCATCAGTACAGTGACAGTGCCTATTTTTTTAGCACTGATCACTGCATTAGTGTCACTGGTCCCCAAAAAGTGTCAGTTAGTGCCCAATTTGTCTGACGCAATATCACAGCCCCGCTATAAGTCGCTGATCGCTGCCATTACTAGTAAAAAAAAAAATTAAAAAAAATAAAAATATCCCATAGTTTGTAGACGCTATAACTTTTGCGCAAACCAATCAATATATACGCTTATTGGGATTTTTTTTTTACCAAAAATATGTAGCAGAATAAATATTGGCCTAAACTGATAAAGAAATTTGATTTTTTTAAAACATTTTTATTTGATATATTTTATAGAAGAAATATTGTTTGTTTTTTTTGTTCCTCAAAATTGTTGATTTTTTTTTTGTCTATAGAGCAAAAAATAAAAACTGCAGAGCTGATCAAATACCACCAAAAGAAAGCTCTATTTGTGGGGAAAAAAAGGACATACATTTTATTGATGAATGAGTCTAAAATTGAAGCTCCACCCCATAAAGGACGAGTCCAAATACAGGTTTATACCAACGGTAAATGTTTGCCAATAACCAACACTTTTCGGGGGGGGGCCAGGCTCTGCCCTCTTCATCAGGGCTTAATAGTAAGAGACTGAGTACACGGCCTCTAGGATCAATAAAGTGAATAGGAGATCAGATTATGGATTTTGCAGTTGGTTCAGCCTGCCAATCGGAACAATTAATCACTTATTAATCATAGAAATAAATATACATAGTGGCTAAGATTTACTAAAACTGGAGAGTGCAAAGTCCGGTGCGGCTGTGCATATAAACCAATCAGCTTCCAGGTTTTACAGTCAAAGCCTAAAGTGTTACTAAACCCACAACAGTAAAATCAGTCTGTATATGTAGTTATGCATGCTTGTTATACTCACTGTGGAACCTAAGGGGTTAATTCTCCGCATTGTATAAAAAGGCTGTGTGATCCTGTCTTCTCTGATTCTCCCCTTCTTCCACTGCCCCCAAAACAGGTCTGGATAAGACTGAGTTAGTGGAGTCAGGCCGCACATGCTCAGTTTGGTGTGTATTGCTAGAGAGTTTGTTTTTTTTTCTTGGGAGGGTGCATGTGATCAGCACAGGGCCAATCAGCACTGTCCAGACAGAGGATCAGGGGTCCTGCCTCCTAATAGGACAGCTCAGTGCAAGTATGAAAACTCCAATCTTTACTAGGAACTGAAAGAAGTCACAAGACTGCTATATACTGATGATGAGAAAAGGTATTTAGAAGTTTATATTTACTAAAATAATTGCATCTCCATGTTCTGTGTACTGTGAGAGACCAGATTATAGTGAATGCAGGCTCCGGGGTTCAGTAACACTTTAATTGAACAAGCTGAAGTTAGAAGCTGATTGGCTACCATGCACAGCTACACCGTGCGCAATTTTAAAAGCATGACATATTAGGTATATATTTACTCGGCGTATCATCATCTTTCATACCGTACAAAAAAAATGGGCTATATATTGTGTTTTTTTTTTTAAATTAAAGTGTGTTTTTTCCAAAAAATTGTGTTAGCAAAATCGCTGCGCAAATACAGTGTGCCACAAAAAATTGCAACGACCGCTATTTTACTCTCTACTAAAAAAATATATAATGTTTGGGGGTTCTAAGTCATTTTATAGCAAAAAAACCACAGATTTTTACATATATGACAGAATTGGCCCGGTAAGCAAGAGGTGAACTGGTAATTGTTCGGTCGTGCAACACTGTACACAAATGAAGTTTATGTCATTTTTTTCACACAAATAAAGCTACTTTTTTTTTTTTTTGCTTGCATTTAATCACCATTGGGTTTTTTTTTTTTTTTGCTATATAAATGAAAAAAATAATGAAAATTTTTACGTTTGAAAATGGGTATATTTCCACCTTAAGGAAAGAAGCTTTGGAATTTTATCCTCTATTAATTGGCTATTTATAGTCTGTCCTCAGACAACCCTGGGATACAGATAACTCCAGGTACAATAGGACGTTAATGCAATTCCTGTAAAAGGCTCAAAAGGCAAATTCAAGGATTGCTTGAGACTCCAGAAATACACCAGAGGACAGAAATATTAAACATGTCAGATCTGCAATCGGTAATTATTTATTTGATCATTTCTGTGGTTGGTGGCTTTGGACAGCTTTGGTCTTTTTTGTTTTTTTTTTTTGCTAGAAAATTACTTAGAACCCCCAAATATTATATATAATTTTTTAGCAAAGACCCTAGAGAATAAAATGGCAGTCGTTGCAATATTTAATGTCACACGGTATTTGCACAGCTGTCTTTCAAATGCGATTTCTTTAAAAAAAAATTCACTTTACTGAATAAAAAAAAAAAAAAAACATCAAAATCAGCCCATTTTTTTTCTCGTAAATTGTAAAAGATGATGATACGCCGAGTAAATCGATACCTAACATGTTACGCTTTAACCAATTCCCATCTGAGCCAATTGTAGCACTTCGCTCCTACATGTAAAAATCAGTGTTTTTTGCTAGAAAATTACTCAGAACCCCCAAACATTATATATGTTTTTTTTTAGCAGAGACCCTAGGAATAAAATGGCTGCAACTTTTTATGTCACATGATATTTGCGAAGCAAGTTTTCAAACGCGTTTTTTTTTTTTGGGTGGGGGGGGGGAACAGTTTCATGAATTAAAAAAAAAAAAAAAAAAAAAAAAAACACTAAAGTTAGCCCATTTTTTTTTTTCTTGTATAATGTGAAAGATGATGTTACGCCGAGTAAATAGATACCTAACATGTCACGCTTAAAAATTATGCATGGCGCCAAACTTTGGTACTTTAAAAAACTCCATAGGTGACGCTTTAAAAATTTTTACAAATTAGCCGTTTAGAGTTACAAAGGAGGTCTTTGGGATAGAATCGTCGCTCTCGCTCCAACGTTCATGGCGATACCTCTCATGTGTTGATTGGACGCCGTTTACATACCCTGTTTCCCCGAAAATAAGACCTAGCGCGATTGTCGGTGATGACTGCAATATAAGCCCTACCCCCCAAATAAGCCCTACCCTGTTTCCCCGAAAATAAGCCCTACCCTGAAAATAAGACCTACAAGAACTTTAACTAGGGCTTATTTGGGGGGTAGGGCTTATATTGCAGCCATCACCGACAATCACACTAGGACTTATTTTCGGGGAAACAGGGTATGTGGGTGCGATGTGCATATGCGTTTGCTTCTGCGTGCAAGCTCGTAGGGACGGGGGCGCTTTCCATTTTTTTTTTTTTTTTTTTCCATTTTTTACACTTTCCCTTTAAATGTTTTATTTATTTTTTTTATCACTTTTATACCCAATACAAGGAATGTAAACATCCCTTTTAATAGGAATAGTGCATGACAGGTCCTCTTCATGGAGAGATGTGGCGTGAATAAGACCCAGCATCTCTCTTCCAGGCTGGAAAGCCCGAGATCAAAAAAATCTCGGGCTTTCCAGCATCTAAAAGCCCCTCCATGTTAGCCTATGTGTCCATGCACACATAAACCGTCAGAGGCGTTTGGAGGCATAAGTGTTTAGTGGCAGTAAAAAAAAAAAAAAAAAAGAAAAAAAAAGCCAGCCTGTGCTTCCAGGAGCAGTAAAAACGAGCTGTAAAAACGAAAAAAAAAACGCCAAAAAACGGCAAAAACCGTGGCTAAATGCGTCAAGCCCCATTTAGCGTTTTTAGGCGTTTTTTTTTTTTTTTTTACATTATTGAGTGTTTTTAATAAAAAACGCCTAAAAGAGCTAACACGGGAAACCGCTAATTTAAAATCGCGGCTAAACACGTTTTTTTAAAAACGTCCCGTGTGCATGAGCTCTACTAGGCACCCTTTATGAGTATACCCTGTTTCCCCAAAAATAAGACCTAGTGTGATTGTCGGTGATGGCTGCAATATAAGCCCTACCCCCCCAAATAAGCACTAGTTAAATTCCTTGTAGGTCTTATTTTCAGGGTAGGGCTTATTTTTTGGGAAACAGGGTAGGGCTTATTTTTTGGGAAACAGGGTAGGGCTTATTTGGGGGTAGGGCTTATATTGCAGTCATCACCGACAATCACGCTAGGTCTTATTTTCGGGGAAACAGGGTAGTGACTCTTTATGGAGGGACCTTCTTTGCACGTCAAAGTATTCAAAACGCCAAGATCTGCGTTTTTAAATACCTTCGATTTTTTTTAAATTGGCGGCGTTGGCTGCCGTGTAAAGCGGAAGTGACGTCGCTTCGGGTTACTACAATCGGAGACCCAATTAAAGCCAAAACCGACCTTTTGTTCGGGACTTCGGTCAGCCAGTGGACATGCCAGCTGGTTGCTGGCATGTCCGCATGACGTCCGCATGACGTTGTTCCTCCCTCTCTGTGACCCTTTTAGAAAGCAGCTGATCATTTGAGGACAGAGGAGAGAGTTGGGGTCTAATAGACTCCAGATCTCTCCATGAAGAGGACCCGTCATGGCCCATGCTGTCACAAGGGATTTTGTTCATCCTTTGTGATAGCAATAAAATAAATACAAAAAAAAAAAAAAGTGTAAAAAAAATAAAAATAAAAAAAAGTTTTTTATTAAATAAATAATAAAGCACCCCCATGTTCACGCGCAAATGCGAACGCATACGTTACTCCCGTACGCATATGTAAACGGTGATCGCACCACACGAGAGGTTTTGTTGCGATCGTCAAAGTAAGAGCAATTATTCTACCGCCAGACCTCCTGTGTAACTCTAAACTCGTAACCTGTAAAGGCGTTTAAAGCGTCACCTATGGAGATTTTTTTAAGTACCGTAGTATATCGCCATTACACGGGCAGGAGCAATATTAAAGCGTAACATGTTAGATATCTATTTACTCTGCGTCACATCATCTTTTATATTTGACAAAAAAAAAAAAAAAATGAAGTGTTATATTGTGTTTGTGTTTTCCCAAAAAATTGCATTTGAAAACTGCAAATACCGTGCGACATAAAAAATTGCAATACCCATCATTTTGTTCTATGGGGCCTCAGCTAAAAAAAAATATATATATATAATGTTTGGGGGTTCTAAGTAATTTTCTAGCAAAAAAAGATTTTTACATGTAGGGAGTGAGGTGTTAGAATTGGCCCGGATGCGAAGTGGTTAACCATTTCAGCTCTGGAAGATTTTACCCCCCCCATTTTTTTGCTTTTCAGCACGGCGTAACTTTTTGGCGATTGCGTTTTCATGCAACGCTGTAACCAAATGAAATTCATATCATTTTTTTTTTACACAAATAGCTTTCTTTTGGTGGTGTTTGATTATTATCTTTGGCAATATGAACGAAAAAATACAGAAAAATTTGAATAAAAAACAAAATTGTTTACTTTATTCTATAAAACATATCCAATAAAAAAAATGTCTTCATAAATTTTGGGCATGGTGTATTCTGCTATGTTTTTGATTTAAAAAAAATCCCACTAAGTGTATATTGATTGGTTTGCATTTATAGTGTCAACAAACTATGGGATATATAATGTAATTTTTTTATTTTATGCTACTAATGGTGGTGATCAATGACTATTATAAAGGAATTATGATAGTGCAATCTGATACTAACTGACGCTGGGGGGGGACTGACCAACTGCCACTGACATCACCAGTGATATTAATACAGTGATCAGTGATAATACTCTACACTGTCACTGTACTAATGACAACGGCTGGGAAGGGGTTAACATCTAGGGCGAACGAGGGGTTAAATATGTGCCTAACTATATGTAATGTGTGTGCAGTGTGCTGCTTTTACTAACTGATCTTTAAGTTTCTCATCCCTGCGTAGGGGCTGATTTACTAAAGGCAAATAGCATGTGCACTTTGCAAAGTACAGTTGTTCCAGTGCGTAGTAATGAGCAGAAGATCTGCTGACATCCATCATCCAATCAAGTGCAAGCAAAAATGCATTTTTATTTTTTTTCCCCTTTCACATGATTGGGTATTCTTTGCAAAGTGAAGATTTACCTCATTTACTAGGCTCTGGAGCAATTGCGCTTGCAAAGTGCACAGTCTATTTGCCTTTAGTAAATCAACCCTTCAGATCGTTCCCTTTGTACAGAGCTCTGTGTTGTATGTCAACACAGAGCTCTGTGCTACGAATGTACATGGCCAATCAGCAGGTCCCGGCCGTTAATCATTGGCTGGGACTTGGTGACAGGCTCCTGCTGTGTACAATCACAGCGGGAGCCGAGCGCGCGTGCGGGGGGGGGGGGTCTTTTCGTGCATGCCCTAAGCCAGAAGTGAGCAACAACATACGGGTACATTGCTTTGCCTACAGCGGCTACTCGCCTACAGTGCAGTACTTAGCGGGCGGTTCCTAAGTGGTTAATCAATAATCTTGAAAACATTTAGTAAAATTCATTCAATAGGTGCAAAAAATAAAAAATACCCCCATTGGCCCCATGGGAACGCGCATCCAAAATGCATCTACTGCATTTTTTGGTGAATTTCTAGTGCGTTTTTGGAGAGGTTTTGTGCTTAAAGCGGAGTTCCACCCAAAAGTGGAACTTCCACTTTAAGTACTCCTCGCCCCCTGACATGCCACATTTGGTATGTCACTTTTTTGGGGGGGTGGGGGGGGGAGAGTGTGTACCCTCTTTTTAGAGGGACTTCCTGTCCCACTTCCTCCTTCCGGTTCTCGACTGCCTAGGGGACTCTTCCTCTTGCCCTAGGCGGCCCCTCCCTGCCAGCGATCTTCTGGGACACAACACGGGTCCCAGAAGAGGGCAGCACAGTGGTGTAATGGATAGCACTTTCACCAAGCAGCAATAGGGTTACTGGTTCAAATCCCAACCATGACACCATCTGCCTGGAGTTTACATGTTCTCCCTGTGCCTGCGTGGGTTTCCTCCGGGTACTCCAGTTTCCTCCCAAACTCCAAAGACATGCTGGTAGGGTAATTAGATCCTGTCGAGAAAATTGGCCCAATATGTGCATGTTGTATGTGTATGTGTGTGTATGTAAGCGTGTCGGGACACCATGGGGGAAAGGACCGCGCTATACCGCAGATGGACACCGGCGGCAAAAAGCGACCTGAGGCGATTCAGTTCCCATACGTGTCGCTATACAAGTCACTCATTCATTGGCTGGCCAACAGCAGAGCGCAGCGCGACTCATGCCTGCGCAGCACGCGCCCGGCCGTGAAGCCGTAAGCTGTCACGGCCAGGTGCCCACAGTTTTAATGGAGGCACCGAGAAGAAGAGGGGGAGAGGAGCGAGGCTCCGGGTGGTCGCTTCGCTGGACCGTGGGACAGGTAAGTGTCGGTTTACTAAAAGTCAGCAGCTATGCATTTTGTAGCTGCTGACTAAAAAAAACTAAAAAAAAACTAAAACTAAAAAAACTCTAAACTAAAAAAAAACGGGTGGAACTCCGCTTTAATAACTTTCTCCCACAAAAAAAAAAAAAAAATGCATGAAGCTACCAAATCGCATGATTACACAGCAGCATGCCCTAAACCGGAAGTGAGCAACAACATACGGGTACATTGCTTTGCCTACAGCGGCTACTCGCCTACGGTGCAGTACTTAGCGGGCGGTTGCTAAGTGGTTAATCAATATTCTTGAAAACATTTTGTAAAATTCATTCAATAGGTGCAAAAAATAAAAAATACCCCCATTGGCCCCATGGGAACGCGCATCCAAAATGCATCTACTGCATTTTTTGGTGAATTTCTAGTGCGTTTTTGGAGAGGTTTTGTGCTTAAAGCGGAGTTCCACCCAAACTAAAAAAAACTAAACTAAAAAAAACGGGTGGAACTCCGCTTTAATAACTTTTTCCGACAAAAAAAAAAAAAAAAAATGCATGAAGCTACCAAATCGCATGATTACACAGCAGCACTACTGTGAAGCCAGGTGATATGAGAACTCACAGAGGTGAACTGGATATTGATGGGGTCTTCACACGACACGCTCTTCTGTATATCGTGCAGCTGCTTCACGTGTTGGGTGGTGCCGGCACTCATCACTTCCTCAAAGTGGAAAGTACCCGGGTGCTTCTTGTCCAAGACGATCGCAATGCGAAAATCTGGAAGTCTGACAAACAAAA
Organism: Lithobates clamitans; assembly: GCA_037952925.1. Taxonomy (NCBI): domain Eukaryota; kingdom Metazoa; phylum Chordata; class Amphibia; order Anura; family Ranidae; genus Lithobates; species Lithobates clamitans. The sequence continues at coordinate 1,225,388 of JBBGZY010002399.1, read as the reverse complement.
ACAAATAAAGATAAATAATTGAAAGATAATCACAGGTGTCTAAATGTCTTAAGTACGACAACCAAGAACCTCCTATATAGAACTGTCCACACCACAAACTGAGATGTCTGATAGGAGCAATTAGATTAAAAGTAGAACTAAAAGGTCAAATCAAAAATCCCATACTGTATATCCACTTCAATACCGACTTCAAAACCGGGCACCTCCCCCCTTCCTGCCCAGGACAATACTCGGCTTTTAGCGCTGTCACTCTTTAAATGACAATTACGCGGTCGACCATGCAACACTGTATCCAAACTAAATGTTTAACATTTTCTTCCCACAAATAGAGCTTTCTTTTGGTGGTATTTGATCACATCTGCGGTTTTTATTTTTTGCCCTATAAACAAAAAAAGAGTGACAATTTGGGGGGGGGTGGAAATTTTTTTTTTTACTCTGGTATAAAACATATCCAATAAAAAAAATAAAAATTTAGGCCAATATGTATTCTGCTACATGTTTCTGGTAAAATCCCAATAAGTGTACAGTCAGGTCCATAAATATTGGGACACTGACACAATTCTAATCTTTTGGGCTCTATACACCACCACAATGGATTTGAAATGAAACAAACAAGTTGTGCTTTACCCTAAGACTTTCAGATTTAATTTGAGGGTATTTACATCCAAATCAGGTGAACGGTGTAGGAATTACAACAGTTTGTATATGTGCCTCCCATTTTTTAAGGGACCAAAAGTAATGGGACAATTGGCTGCTCAGCTGTTCCGTGGCCAGGTGTGTCTTATTCCCTCATTATCTCATTTACAAGGAGCAGAAAAAGGGTCCAGAGTTCTTTTCAAGTGTGCTTTTTGCATTTGGAATCTGTTGCTGTCAACTCTCAATATGAGATCAAAAGAGCTGTCACTATCAGACAAAACAAACCCATCAGAGAGATAGCAAAAACATTAGGTGTGGCCAAATCAACTGTTTGGAACATCCTTAAAAAGAAAGAACGCACCGGTGAGCACAACACCACCAAAAGACCCGGAAGACCACGGAAAACAACTGTGGTGGATGAACGAAGAATTCTTTCCCTGGTGAAGAAAACACCCTTCACAACAGTTGGCCAGATCAAGAACACTCTCCAGGAGGTAGGTGTATGTGTGTCAAAGTCAACAATCAAGAGAAGACTTCACCAGAGTGAATACAGAGGGTTCACCACAAGATGTAAACCATTGGTGAGCCTCAAAAACATGAAAGCCAGATTAGAGTTTGCCAAACATCTAAAAAAGCCTTCACAGTTCTGGAACAACATCCTATGGACAGATGAGACCAAGATCAGCTTGTACCAGAGTGATGGGAAGAGAAGAGTATGGAGAAGGCACTGCTCATGATCCAAAGCATACCACCTCATCAGTGAAGCATGGTGGTGGTAGTGTCATGGCATGGACATGTATGGCTGCCAATGGAACTGGTTCTCTTGTATTTATTGATGATGTGACTGCTGACAAAAGCAGCAGGATGAATTCTGAAGTGTTTCGGGCAATATTATCTGCTCAAATTCAGCAAAATGCTTCAGAACTCATTGGATGGCGATTCACAGTGCAGATGGACAATGACCCGAAGCATACTGCGAAAGCAACCAAAGAGTTTTTTAAGGCCGAATTTTCAATTCACCCAGGATAAATTTGACTCCTTCGTAGAATCCTTGAGACTCCCCACGATCTCCACTGAAGATCGCATAGGCCTAAATGCCCCCATTTCTGTGGAAGAAATCACTGAAGTAGTGAAACAACTCCCTAATCATAAAGCGCCTGGCCCTGATGGACTCTCCTACCCCTACTTTAAAGGTTTTCTGCCAGTTCTATTACCCCACATGGCTAATTTAATATTCTCGCTAATGTCAGGTACAATACCTCACTCCCAATTCCTCCGCGCCTTCATTACAGTCATTCCAAAGCCAGGGAAAGACCCCTCTTTACCTGATAACTATAGACCCATTGCCCTTCGTAATTCTGACTATAAATTCTTCACTAAAATTTTGGCCAACAGACTCTCTTTGCTCCTCCCGTCGCTTGTACATGGGGACCAGGTCGGGTTTGTCCCCTCTAGACAGGCAGGAGACAACACTAGGAGAACGATCGATCTTATCGATCTCCTGACGAAAACTAAGAAACCTGCCTTGATGCTCAGAAAGCGTTTGACCGCTTGAATTGGTCATTCATGTTTGCTATCTTACGTACATATGGCTTCTCTGGTCCCTTTGTACAAGCGTTAAAAGCACTTTATTCTTCTCCTTCGTCCCAAGTGCAGATGGCTTCCCATATATCTCCTTCATTTACTCTAACTAATGGTACTCGCCAGGGCTGTCCCCTATCTCCCCTTCTCTTTATCCTTAGCTTAGAGCCCCTGGCAGAGGCCATTAGATCCCATCCAGACATAAGTGGAGTCCGGTTGAGACAACGGGAATACAAATTATCACTCTTCGCAGACGATATCCTCTTAACTTTAACCCATCCTCACATATCACTTCCCTCACTTCACACAACTTTAGCCTTATTTGGGGATATTTCCAGTTATAAAATCAATTCAACCAAAACAGAAGCACTCCCTATTAATATCTCAGAAGATGCACTGTCGACCCTACAAGGTAATTTTAACTACCGATGGTGTCCTAAGTCACTAAAATACCTTGGAGTCTATTTGACCCCTTCGTATTCTACCCTTTTCCAAGCTAATTTTCCATCTATGTTCACTGAAATCAACAACTTATTGAAAACCTGGACGAAATTCCCTCTCTCCCTCTTAGGAAGGATAAATGTCCTTAAAATGTCGATCCTCCCGAAACTTTTATACCTTCTCGAAACCTTGCCAGTGATGATTCCGTTGTCTCAGCTCAAAATCCTACAGAGAAGTTTTCTAAATTTTATATGGGATAATAAATCACATAGAGTGGCCAGCTCAGTACTTCTAACTTCCCAAAATAGAGGAGGCCTAGGAGCACCAGACATAATCAATTATTATTATGCTACACATTTGAGGGCTATAGCCTCTTGGACATCTAGGTTTGCTCCTAACCGCTGGTCCGAAATTGAGATGAGCATTACAATCCCAGCTCATCCATGCAGTTTATTATGGCCATCTACGGATAAATCCTTCGCCCAACTACGCAAGATATGCCTAAATCCAATGCTCTTTACCCTCTTAATTTGGAAAAAATGTTCGGGCAAATTTTCACTCACATCCCATTGTTCCCCTTTATTAAACATCACCTTTAATCCAGACATTCCGGATAGCCTATCCTATGAAGCCATGTTGCCCTGGACAAAAGCAGGTATATTCCAGCTACGCCATATAGTTCATCTGATAACACGCAAAATACTTACCTTTTCAGAACTACAATCTAAACATGGAATTCCGCGGAATCTCTTTTACTCATTTCTTCATATTCAACATTTTTTCTCCAAAAAACTACCACAACTGACACTTTCTATACCCACACAATTTGAATTGACATGCTCCAGAGGCCCTCATGAACCCGGCCTGATCTCCACTATATACAAAATACTGCAAGAAACTCCCCCCCCTTACAGAACACACCCACGCATACATGCGTAAATGGTCCCACATCTTAGATCGGCCTATTGCTCTACAAGAATGGAGGGAGATTTGGGAAGCTACTTCAAAAGTATCCAGATGTGTGACCCACAAAGAAACAGCCTACAAAGTCTGTATGTTTTGGTATAGGACTCCAGATTTCTTGTTGAAGCATAAACTGACAACTACAGGCTTATATTGGAGATGTGGTGTGTCCACAGGCACACATTATCATATATTTTGGGATTGCCCCGTTCTATTGCCTTTTTGGACACAGATCCACATATCATTAGAGAAGATCTTGAACATCTCTATCCCCTTTCACCCAATACACCTTCTGCTAGGCCTTCCGATCCCAAAAATGTCCAAACACCATAGGAAGTTGATGGCTTTCGTCTTACTAGCAGCTAAACGGGCCATTCCCTAATGCTGGTTGACCAAAGCTCCCCCTACTTTTGCTCCATTTCTAAATAACACAGGTGATATTCGTAGGATGGAACATCTTACGGCTATTATTGAAGAAACCCTTCCTAGTTTCGATAAAACATGGGAACCGTGGGATGCTTCTGAATATAATTTGGAGAAACCCAATCAGACATGATGTTCATGTAGCTAACCAATACCTAGAATAATTAAATGCTGGTCTTTTTTTTCTCTCCTACACTAGATGTGTATATTTTATATGTCAATCACTAGTTATACTATTCCTACCCTTGTTTATTCATAGAATGTGATGAAGTGGTTTCCTTGAGATGGACTTCTTTCTTATGTTATTCCATTTAATATGTGTGTATATTGTTATATCATTGTATAACATGGTAAACTTTCAATAAACAAACAATTTAAAAAAAAAAAAAAGAGTTTTTTAAGGGAAAGAAGTGGAATGGTATGCAATGGCCAAGTCAATCACCTGACCTGAATCGGATTGAGCATGCATTTCACTTGCTGAAGACAAAACTGAAGGGAAGATGCCCCAAGAACAAGCAGGAACTGAAGACAGTTGCAGTAGAGGCCTGGCAGAGCATCACCAGGGATGAAACCCAGCGTCTGGTGATGTCTATGCGTTCCAGACTTCAGGCTGTAATTGACTGCAAAGGATTTGCAACCAAGTATTAAAAAGTGAAAGTTTGATGGATGATTGTTAATCTGTCCCATTACTTTTGGTCCCTTAAAAAGTGGGAGGCACATATACAAACTGTTGTAATTCCTACACCGTTCACCTGATTTGGATGTAAATACCCTCAAATTAAAGCTGAAAGTCTGCAGTTAAAGCACATCTTGTCCGTTTCCTTTCAAATCCATTGTGGTGGTGTATAGAGCCAAAAAGATTAGAATTGTTGATGTCCCAATATTTATGGACCTGACTGTATATAGATTGGTTTATGCAAATGTTATAGCGTCTACAAACTATGGAATATACCTATGGAATTATTTTTTTTATACTAGTAATGGTGGTGATCAGCGACTTATAGCGGGACTGCGACATTGCGGTAGACAATTGGACACTGACACCTTGTGGGAACCAGTGACACTAATACAGTGATCAATGCTAAAAATATGCACTAATGACACAGGCTGGGAAGGGGTTAAACATCTAGGGCCATCAAAGGGTTAAAATGTGTGCCTAGCCAGTGTTTGTGTGTTAACTGTGTGCTGCTTTTACTAAGGGAAGAGATGGATTCTAGCCCCTGCTTTGCAGGAAGACAGAATTCGTCCCTTCCCCCTGTCGGAACGGAGATCTACCTTGTTTACATAATCAGATCTCCGTTCTGTGTGGTTTACCAGCGATCAGCGGGATCCGGAGGACACAGAGTGCCCGGCACCTGCACATCGGCTTCTGCTGTGAATGATCACAGCAATAGCAGCCCACCGGGGGGCACGCGCCCCCTGCAGGCGGAAGTGCAGGCTCACATATATATGCGTGATCCTGTTTAGAGCTGCCGCCCTGTAGCAGTAAAACCGCTATAGGGCGGTCACCAAGTGGTGAACATTGCAGTCTATGGCACTCGTGTCCCAAGGAAGACGCAGAAAAAAAAATGTTTGCTGTTGCCATGACTTGAGTCACAGCAATTAAGCCCGCACCCTTTAAAATCAACGTGTTTTGACTTGAAAAGGTCGCAGCAGTGTGGACCAGGGCTAAAGGCTAACTTCACATTTGGAACATGTTACACAAGTATTTAGGGTGTAATGTGTAACATGCTCCAGCAACCCCCACCCCATCCCATCCACTGATTGCAGTGCAGGGTCCCGGGAAAAAAATAACAAATGCACATTTTCCCGACAGGTGAACTTATCCTTTAAGCCCAGCTTCACACTGACTGCGGGAATGAAATTGGGCGAGTTCAGCTGAACTCACCCGATTTCATTCCCGCATGCCAGTCCCGACTTCGGGGGCGATTTCAGAGACATCTGTGCAGGTTTCTGCACAGATGTCAATGGAAATCGCACCCCCAAATCAACAAAAATAGTACAGAAACTTGCCATTTGCGGCACCGCACCAATTCGGACGCTGCCATTGCCGGCAATTGCTGCCGATTTGGCATGCGATTTGACATGTCAAATCGCATCTATTAACCACTTACGGACCTTCGCACGCCGATATGAGTCCTAACCTTGAAGAGAAATATCGTTGTTATGGCAGCAGCTAGCTCTTCTTCGGCCAGCGGTCCACTTTCCGATAAGAGTGGTCTCTGCGGCGGATTCGCCATGAGATCACTTTTATCGCCCCCCTCCCGCTGCGCTCTGGGGCCCTCCGGAGCCGTCGGCAGCGGCAGAGGCGATCGGATGTTGCTCTTTGCTGGGTATGGAGACGAGTGAGGGGAAGATGGCCCCCACCCGTCTCCATAACATTGCAGGGCGGAAGCAACTTCAAAACGTCACTTCCACCCATAGCTCCTAAAAGGGACATTTTTTTTTTTTTTTTTTTTTAATTGACATTTTTTTATTGCATTTTAGTGTAAATATGAGATCTGAGGTCTTTCTGACCCCAGATCTCATATTTAGGAGCTCCTGTCATGCTTTTTTTCTATTACAAAGGATGTTTACATTTCTTGAAATAGGAATAAAAGTGACGGAATTTTTTTTAAAAGAACAGTGTAAAAATAAAAGGTGAAATAAATAAGAAAATTTTTTTTTTTAAAACGCGCCTGATGTAAGGGGGGACTCTCTGGGGATATACACACACACACACGTATATTACTGTATATACATGTGTAAGCTCGCCCAAGCGTATGACTTTCTTTACTACGCTGCTATGGGCTCTAGCCCCAAAACTTTTGTAGACCTAGCAATGCCCCTGGTCGGCAGAATGGCTCTCCTGCGTAAACTGATGTACCTGTACGTCAGTCTGTGAAAGCAGTATAGGGGAAGCGTGCCCGGGGGTTTTGCTAGTGTCCGGTGGCGGCCCGCGTTCTCGGCGAGGAGGCATTTCCCCGTTCTGCCTAGTGACATGACCGGGATCTACTGCTCCCAGTGATCTCTGTCATGTTTCAGTAAAGCCCATCTCCCCTACAGTTAGAACATGCTGAGGGAACACTTAACCCTTTGATCGCCCCCTAGTGTTAACCCCTTCCCTGCCAGTGTCATTTTTACACTGATCAGTGCATTTTTATAGCACTAATCAATGTAATAATGTCACTGGTCCCCAAAAACTGTAATTTGGGGTCAGATGTGTTCGCCGCAATGTTGCAGTCCCGCTAAAAATCGCAGATCACCGCCATTACCAGTAAAAACAATAAAAGTCCCTAAATTGATCTTGTTGTTTGTAGACGCAATAACTTTTGCGCAAACCAATCAATATATGCTTTTTGTGATTTTTTTTAACAAAAATATGTAGAAGAATATATATCGGCCTAAACTGATGAATCATATATATATATATATATATATATATATATATATATATATATATATACACACACACACACACACATATATATATATATATATATATATATATATATATATATATACATACACACACACACACACACACACACACACACACACATATATATATACACACATATACACACATATACATATATATATATATATATATATATATATATATATATGATTTGTATTATAGCCGAAAGTAAAAAAAAAAATGTTGCTTTTTTCAAAATTGTTGCTTATTTTTTTGTTCATAGCGCAATAAATAAAAACCGCAGAGGTGATCAAATACCACCAAAAGAAAGCTCTATTTGTGGGAAAAAAAGGACGTCAATTTGGTTTGGGTAAAACGTCGCACGACCGCACAATTATTAGTAAAAGTGCCATATCGCAAAAAATGCCCTGGTCATTAAGGTGATAAATCCTTCCGGGGCTGAAGTGGTTAAGCGGCGCTTTTTGCCCACTAGGGGGTGGCTCTTTTAACCCCCGCTAACGGCCGAAGTAAGGGTTAAAAGTGCCCGTGTTGTGCTTTTATTTCAATGGGCAGGGCGTATACAGCGCTCCCAAACTGCCGCAAAAATGCTGCTTGCAGGACTTTTGCTAACGTCCCGCAAGCGCACCGCCCCAGCGTGAAAGCACACGGGCTTTCACATTCGGGGCAGCATGGGAGGCAGTTTTCAGGCGCTTTACAGTCGCTATTTCTAGTGCTAAAACACCTGAAAACGGCCTCAGTGTGAAAGGGGTCTAATATCTGTGAAATTAATAAAAAAAGGAATTCATATTTTCAACACGATCATTACATTATACTCCTATAGCTACCAGAATACAGCAGCATAAGGGTGCATTCACACCTGCGAATATACTCACACTCCGATAAGATTGCGGGAAGCAGCCCCATTGAAAGCAGTGGGAAGTTGCCGCAGCTAATTGTGGTCACTCCCGTTTAATCACTCATGCAGTGATCGGCCCCGGACGCAGGCAGCGTGCACTCAGAACTGATCACGAGCATATGATCGTAGCATGAGTGATTACATTTGAACGACCACGATTAGCTGCGGGAGCCGATAGCCTCTTATTGCTTTCAATAGGGCTGCCTCCCCACCCCCCTCCCCCGGGGTCCTTGCGTCTAATCGGAGTGCGGATGCATTTGCAGGTGTGAATGCATCCTAAGCCATATTGGTGCTTTAAATCTCCTAGTAGAAGAGAGATTTTATCACCTGTTTAACCCGCGGCTAAAGCAGGCCATTCAATAGGTGTTTATTTTTTCTTCATTCAGTACCAGTTCACACCACAAAAACACACTCCAGATCCATTCCGGATGTGTTTCTGCATGCGTGTTTTTAATGTGCTCCAGTGTGTTTTTGATGCGTTTCTGGATGCATTGCAGATGCTCTAGTGCATGTATGCGTTTTACCACATTCCAGTACAGTCCTGTTCAGGAAAAATGCAGCTTATTCTACTTTTTTCTAGAACTGGAACGCCCTGAAACTGACCGCACTGGTGTGAACTATGCCATTGAAAACCATATAACTTACTTTCCATGCATTTTTGATGCAGAAAAAAAACGCACTGGACCACATGTGGTGTGAACTGTCCCTAGCAAATTCATCCATCCATGCTAAATAGTACAGATGGACGAATCTCCCACTGAGGCTACTGTGTGCTGACAACCAGTGCCAAACAATGAATGCAGCTGCTCTTCTAATTGAGGGGCGTGGGGGGCTGTTCGGGGTGCCAACAGGACCACCCACTGCCACTTCATCAGACACTGCACAAAATTTGATTAGCGTATAAATCGGCATGGTCAAATGGCAAGCAGCAGCAAGAAACCCATCTAGATGAGCACACTTACGCCTTGCTTTTGATGCCCCCTGCTGGTGAAGTTTCAATCTCTGGACAAATACTTCTCAAAAGCTCATAATATCTTTGCGTTTTAAAATGGTCAGGAAATATGAGAGCGGAGCAACCGACCTGTGAAGAGAAAAAAAAATAGAAATATGATGTAAAGCAAAAAACGTAAAATTATATAATATGTAAATGTACACATAAGCATACATTTACCATGTAGTAAAGGCTTAAAGGGTAACTCCACTTTCATGGGGAAAAAATAGCAAATGAAAAAAAAAAACAATATAGCGTATACAATTGTTACACAAGTCATAATGTAATTTAATGTTATTAAAAATGACCTTTCCTTTTTAATCTTCAGCACTGTAATATGTAAAATGATATGGCAACCTGGGCGTGTTCCTTACACAGATATAGAGGTATACAGAACGCCCCCCAGATACAGTGCATCCGGAAAGTGCATTCACAGCGCTTCACTTTTTCCACATTTTGTTACAACCTTATTCCAAAATGGATTCAATTCATTATTTTCCTCAAAATTCTTTAAACAATACCCCATAATGACAACGTGAAAGAAGTTTGTTTGAAACCTTTGCAGGATTTATTAAAAATGAAAAAACGAAAAAAAATCATTCACAGTCTTTGACACTCAAATTTTAGCTCAGGTGCATCCTGTTTCCACTGATCATCCTTGAGATGTTTCTACAACTTGATTGGAGTCCACCTGTGGTAAATTCAGGTGATTGGACATGATTTGGAAAGGCACACACCTGTCTATATAAGTTCCCACAGTGAAGAGTGCATGTCAGAGCACAAACCAAGCCATGAAGTCCAAGGAATTGTCTGTAGACCTCCGAGACAGGATTGTATGGAGGCACAGATCTGGGGAAGGCTACAGAAATATTTCTGCAGCACAGTGGCCTCCATTATTTGTAAATGGAAGAAGTTTGAAACCACCAGGACTCTTCCTAGAGCGGGCCACCCGACCAAACTGAGCAATCAGGGGAGAAGGGCCTTAGTTAGGGAGGTGACCAAGAACCCGATGGTCACTCTGACAGAGCCCCAGCATTTCTCTGTAGAGAGAGGAGAACCTTCCAGAAGAACAACCATCTCCGCAGCACTCCACCAATCAGGCAATTATGGAAACAAAGCTGATGAAACAAAGGTTGAACTCTTTGGCCTGAATGGCAAGCGTCATGTCTGGAGGAAACCAGGCACCGCTCATCACCTGGCCAATACCATCCCTACAGTGAAGCATGGTGGTGGCAGCATCATGCTGTGGGGGATGTTTTTCAGTGGCAGGAACTGGGACACTAGTCAGGATCGAGGGAAAGATGAATACAGCGATATACAGAGACATCCTTGATGAAAACTTGCTCCAGAGCACTCTGGACCTCAGACTGGGATGAAGGTTCATCTTCCAACAGGACAACAACCCTAAGTACACAGCCAAGATAACAAAGGAGTGGCTACGGGACAACTCTGTGAATGTCCTTGAGTGGCCCAGCCAGAGCCCAGACTTGAACCCGATTGAACATCTCTGGAGAGATCTGAAAATGGCTGCGCACCGACGCTCCCCATCCAATCTGATGGAGCTTGAGAGGTCCTGAAAAGAAGAATGGGAGAAACTGCCCAAAAATAGGTGTGCCAAGCTTGTAGCATCATACTCAAAAATACTTGAGGCTGTAATTGGTGCCAAAAGGGTTTCCACAAAGTATTGAGCAAAGGCTGTGAATACTTACGTACATGTGATTTTCTTTCTTTTTAATAAATTTGCAAAGATTTCAAGCAAGCTTATTTCATGTTGTCATTATGGGGCATTGTAGAATTTTGAGGAAAATAATGAATTTAATTCATTTTGGAATAAGGCTGTAACAAAACAAAATATGGAAAAAGTGAAGCGCTGTGAATACTTTCCGGATGCACTGTATGTAATTTCCTGCTTGTGTGATTGGCTCATTGATTTTCCCATAAGTCTGCTCTGAGATACTAGGTCAGATTTTGGGCATCCCCTGCAACAAAAATGAAATTTATGTTGCAGGGGATGGAGAGACACATTTATAGTGTTGGGCTATACTACCACCAGGAGGACTGGACACTGGCAAACAAAAAATCTGTGATCCCAGGATGCCACCGTTTTTTTGTTTTTTTTTCCTAGTGTCTTAGGGTGGACATATTTTCTTTGATTTTAGTTTTAGTTTTTTTTCTCCATGGACTTCAATCAAAATTCCTCTCTCGCTGCTTCAGCTGGTCACTACATGGCAGCTATCTGAATTGGCTTTTCCTCAACCTGACTTTGGAGAGCCATACTTGGACCCACTAGACTGAAAGTGCAAGACTAGCCTGGAAGTGACCTTTTGGGCACTGGGATCCCCTTGTGACTCTTTCCAGACACCAAGTACTGGCAAAAGTTGGCTGCGGAGTGCTTTTCCAGGTCCAATTCCATTGGATGTTGCCCTATCTCTGGGACTGGGAGCTACCTCATTATTTCCACCGCTGGGTACCTGTCAGGAAAGGCTTGCTGGGACCAACAATTCCTCACAAACGGGTGCGCACTTACGGATGCCTGTGCATACGCGCGAATACATACCAATGCGCATGCGTGCGCGATTCCCGGCGCCAGGCGCGCTATTTAAACCTTACTGTGACAAGAGGACCCCGCTGTCTGATACTGTCACGTACCTGGTCGTTGAGCCCGATATGCAGAGGTAGGCCTCTCTTACATCCCTGACTCGCGACCCCTGATAGAATAGACAGGAAGCACAGGAGTACAGGACAGCACGAGTACCTGGCAGGATCAACAGCTGGATGGCTGGTCTGGAGCTCCAGATGATGCTGGGACAACTGGAACAGCAGGTGGGATGTAGCAGACAGGAAGCTGAAGCAGGCAAGGCAGGGAGGCACTCACAAGATGCAGCAAGATGGTCCCAGGGACTGGAACGGATGGCAGAGGGTAGTCATAAGGTAAGCCCGATGTCACAGGAACAAGGCAGAAAACACAGATATCTCTCGGGGAACGCTGTAGATCAGACAGCAGGGTCCTCTTGTCACAGTAAGGTAGTCGGTAGTCGCGCGCTCACACATAGGCGCGTATGCGTGCACGTAATGGTAATTTTCTACTGCCCATTTGCATAGACCTTGGTCACCTCCAGCCTTCTGTCAGGACCCAGGTGTGAACCTGCAACCTCTGCTGTGTCTGGTGATGTCTCTTCTTGTTGAGCCACCTGTGATGCTGGACAGCTCCCTGGCTGATCCATTGGATAATCCTGCCTTGTGCCTTGTTTCTGCTGAACCTTGAACTCCTTGCTCATCCCACGAACTTCCTATTTAAGCCATTCCTTTGAACTTCCTGTTTGCCAGATTATTGTGCTCTCTTCGGCATTTACCTCACTCTTGTCACTCCTGCTGCCGTCTGTATCTCTGCTACCACTCATTACTGACATTTGTCTAGTTCCTGGACTACGCTTCTGCTTGATCCCAACCTGTGATCACTTTTTACCGTCCTCTGGCCTGTTTACTGACTACGCTTCTGCTTGACCCCTACCTGCTATATCTGCTACTGGACCCTGGCTTGCTCACCTTCTGTTGAGGCGATCCCGAGTATCGAGACCTGGTACTTAACACACAGCCAAACCCATCTCCACCATCAGGAGCTCTGGTGAACACCAGTTGGTGCTTAGATTCCATACCTGGAGCACGTGTCATCCGCCAGAGTGACCTGGTTATTTCACTTATCCAGCTGGTCAGTAGGAGCCTCTCTACTGCTATAGCTACTGGTCTCCAAGCCTGACCTCTGATCGAGACACTTTCTGACCCTCATCAGCCACCAGCGGACTGGATTTGTTAGTACCTGAGGCCTAGCCTTGTACCTTAGCCTAGTTGCATCGCTGCCATGCAGTCGCAACATGTTTATAACTAGACGCAGGGGGGGACAGTGACCCCAACTTTCCTAACAGATTCGGGGATGTTTATTCTGTACCCAATGAGGGCATGGACTTCTACAATCTGAAATCAAATGACTTTATGTTTATAGGGTCTATCTTGGTGGACTCCCCCTTAGATGCATCTCCTGTCTATTTGTCAGCAGAGTCTACTGCAGTCAAATAATTCACCCAAGACCTTCACAGATATTGACTGCAGAGGCTCTAAGCATGCGCCCATGCCTTTGCCTGCAGAGTAAATCTCTGATCCTCCCATGGCCTTAGAAAAAGGCTGGACCACCAGTTGCAGTGACCACCCCACAGTCTATCTCTGATGAGACTGTTCTTGGGGCACCACAGTCTTCTGTCATTACCTCGAACCTGCAAGAGTCTATTGTGGCTCTTACTGATGCAGTACATACTACTGTGCATCTAGGGGATCAGCCTGCGGTCTCCAGTATGGAGTCTCTTGAAGCTTCTACAGCTGTAAAGATCTTCCCACCACGCCAACTATTTGAGGTATTTCTCTATGTAGCAACTTGAGTGTTTGTTAGAACTTTTCCCCTTTGATAGGTAATTTGCGACACATGTACTCATTTTGACGTGTGTAGGGGGTCCATGGAATGAATGCACAAACGTGTTCTAATGCACCTTGACTTATGACCATGAATGATCAAACAAACCCATAGATATAATAGGGGTCCTAATCTATCATACCTTCTTAAGGACAAACTCCAATTCCTTTGCTTGATATGCTGGATTCACAGACACCTACAGAAAATAGATATGTGTTAGAGCTAAATGCTGAATGTTTAATGGCAAAAGCACATGTCAAAAAGTGTATCTTAATCCAAAATTGAAAATGTAATATAATGACTAAAGGTGTGTTATCCCTTATTTCTACTCATTTGGGCCATGCTTCAGATCGTGCTCAACTTTTATTGCGATCGAGATCATAATAAATCACTTCCTCCTGAAGAATGGTAGAAAATCTGTTAAGTGATATTCAAAAGTTTCCGAAATACACAAATGCTGGAGAACTCTCATAAAGTGCTTCACCCCAGAATAACTAAATGTATTCCAAACTATACAGCATCTTGTTTTCGGGGTGTCATGAAGAACAGACCCAAAGGAGGCCCTTCTCCACAAACCAATAAACAATATCTCCTGAAGAGGCTATATCCTCATCACACATGTTTTTATAGCCACTAAACAAACTATTGCTCATGCATGGAAGAATCCATCCCTCAGCTTTGAAGGGGTAAATCTAAGATTCAGGGCACAATCATCAATGAAAATTGATCGCAATCTTGAAGGACACTCATGGTAAATTTCCCTCAGTATGGCAACCTTGGCTTGACTACATCCCTCCTGCTCATCACACCTCACATTTACTGCTGCTTTGAACATCAGAGGAGGCTTCTTTCCTCTCCACCGCCTCTCAGGACGCCTTGAAGTCCTTCTTTGGGGGGATAACTTCCTCTTTTTCGATATTACCCGGGGTGTGCAGCAATCCCTTCTTTTCCCAAGTGTTCCTCTGTTTTCAGGACTCCTTTAAGTGTTCTCTGTGGATTCTCCTCTCGCTTTCACCCTTAATTTATACCCTTTTTGCTAATCTCTATGGAAGATCCATGCTTGATTAGCTGCAGTGGAGGGCAGGGGAGACACTGGTGGGGTCTAAGAGATCCCTAATGTCCCCCATAAAGAGGACCTGTCACCTGACCAAAACTATCAAATTAGGGGGCTTGTTTAACCCAATTTAAAAAAAATTTAAATAAAATGTGTAAAAAGTGTTGTTTAACCGCTTCAGCCCCGGAAGATTTTACCCCCCTTCCAGACCAGAGCACTTTTTGCGATTCGGCACTGCGTCGCTTTAACTGACAATTGCATGGTCACGCGACGTTGCACCCAAACAAAATTGACGTGCTTTTTTTCCTCACAAATAGAGGTTTCTTTTGGTGGTATTTGATCACCTCTGCGTTTTTTTTTTGCGCTATAAACAAAAAAAAGAGCGTAAATTTTGGAAAAAAAACTCAATATTTTTTACTTTTTGCTATAATAAATATCCCCCAAAAACATATAAAAAAAATATTTTTTTCCTCAGTTTAGGCCGATATGTATTCTTCTACATATTTTTGGTAAAAAAAAAAAATCGCAATAAGCGTATATTGATTGGTTTGCGCAAAACTTGTAGCGCCTACAAAATAGGGGATAGTTTTATGGCATTTTTATTTATTTTTTTTTTTTAACTAGTAATGACAGCAATCTGTGATTTTTAACAGGACTGCGACATTATGGCGGACACATCGGACACTTTTGACACATTTTTGGGACCATTGACATTTATTCAGCGACCAGTGCTAAAAAATTGCACTGATTACTGTAAAAATGTCACTGGCAGGGAAGGGGTTAACACTATGGGGCGATCAAGCGGTTAACACTAGGGGGCGATCAAGGGGTTAACTGTGTTCCCTCTCTGTGTTCTAACTGAAGCGGGGAAGGGACTGTGTAGGGGAGATGACAGATCGCTGTTCATACTTTGAAAGGAACAGACGATCTGTCACTTCTCCCCACAGAGAACCGGAAACGGTGTGTTTGCACACACAGATCCCGGTTCTCAGTGTGTAACCAGCGATCGCGGGAGACCGGTGGTGATCGCGACCGCCGAGCACTTGCATTGGATCCGGGAGGGGAGGGGGGGGAGCGGGCGTGCGCCCCTAGTGGCCACAGGGTGAAGCGACGTTACATAACGTCGCTTCGCCCAGCCGTGCCATTCTGCCGCAGTGAAACTGCGGCGGCTGGTCGGCAAGTGGTTAATATAAACAAATAAAAAAAATAAAAATCTGGCAGGGAGAAGAACCGTGCACCGTCCGCTTTGGTTTGTTCAGAAAACAGTAGAAAAGCCCGTCTCTTGCAAGCATGCTGCTGAGAATTAACCTTACTTTCTGCATAGAAGCAGAAGCCAGACATGCCCTCCTGCTGAGCCAAAGCTAGAGCTTTCTGAATGAATGAATGAATGAATAATTTGTAAAGCGCTGCAATTGCGAACTAAATCGCCTCAAGGCGCTAAATCTTCTAATCTTTCTAATCTTTTTTTTTTTCTAAAGCAGCTACAGAATGAGTAAAAAAAAAAAATAATAATAAAAAAAGTTCTCTGACAGCAGCTGCAGAGAAGAAGCCTTGCTCTCTCTGGGGAAGCAGTGGTCCAACTTGCCCCCCTACTAACTCACACTTATAGCTCTGCAATCAGCAAAGCGCACACTTCTCACTGGCTCTGACTCAGCAGGAGGAGGTGTCAGACCTCTGCAGAGAGACCACTGCTTCTACCCAGAGAGCAAGGGTCCTTCTGCTGCATGCTGGCAGGGGACTGGCCTTTCTCCTCAGGTTGTGGCTGGTATTTTACTGAAAACTAATTGTCTTTTGTTTTAATACACTTGGAATGTATTTAGCTAATTTAAACTGAAAATTTAATTGGGCTTTTTTTAAAAAAAATGACAATTGTCTACACAGTGTACAGCTAAACTCACCAGGATGATGCCGGCTTGAGCCGTAGCAAACTGTGTAACGATCCACTCGTAGCTATTCGGCCCCCACATTCCGAGGCGATCTCCCTTCTTCAAGCCAAGAGCCAGCAGCCCCGCCGCAAGGGTCTCAACCTGTGCAGAAATACAAATAAAAACCCTTATATTCTATAGAAGTGTTTCATAACTAATAAAGTACCCTTTATAAAATCCACTGTTCCTGTTACTTGTTCACTGACACAGAAACCACTGCAGCCTTTGGATCCACAGAACAGCCAGGCAACTAACATTTTCAAAACAAGACAGAAATGATAGCCTACGAAATATGTAAGGACAGATGTATGTACGTAGCTATTATTTTTTGTGCCCAATAACTTGCCCTACGGAAGATTTTACCCCCTTCATTTTTTTTAATTCAACGCTGCGCTGCTTTAACTGGCGATTGCGCGGTCATGCAACACTGTACCCAAATAAATTTATATAAATTTTTTCACACAAATAGGAGATTTCTTTTGGTGGTATTTGATCACCACTGCGGTTTTTTTATTTTTTAATTATATAAACGAAAATTTTGAAAAAAAAACCCCAATACAATATTTTCTACTTTCTTTTATAAAACATCCAATAAAATCACGTCTTCATAAATTTAGACCAACATGTATTCTGCTACATGTGGCAAAATGCTGGCAGTGATTAGGGCTGATCTGCCTTTTTAGGGACACTATACTATTGGGGACTAGGGATGAACTGATATTTCGGCCGCTGAAAATTACTGGCTGAAAATAGCGTTATGTCGATAAGAAAAAAAGTTGCTAAAATTGGCCGGCGAAAAAAAAAAAATCAGGCGATTTTGCCGTGATTTCACTGCCTTTACAGTGCATTTTGTCACAGGTCATGTGACTCAAAAACCGCATCAAAAACGTAACATGGGTGCGTTTTTTGCCACATTTTCAATGCGTTTCAATGGGGAGGTGCGTTTTTGGTGCAGTTTTTTCTAACTGACCAAATATGCACCAAAAATGTGGCAAGCAGGATTTTTGACACCGCAATGGAAGCGCAACGGATCAGTGTGAAGAAATACATAGAATTTAAAGGAATGCATATGTCTTGTGCTTTTTTTAACGCAAAAGCGCTTCAAAAACTGCTCAGCCTGAAATCAGTATATCGGCTGAAACCGTGCCGACAATGGCTGAAAATAAATTCAGATTTATTTAAATTAATTATAAAGTTATATATAATACATATATATATATATATATATATATATATATATATATATATATATAGATAGATAGATAGATAGATAGATAGATAGATAGATAGATAGATAGATAGATAGATAGATAGATAGATCTATCTACATATAGATAGAGATATATATAGATATATATATATAGATATATATATATTAAGTTTAAAAATCTTTGAACAAATAAATGTTTAAAATAAATAAAAGTTTTTAAGTGCAGTAATCCTCTGGACTCTTTGCTTATATATATAATATATTTTCTGTCCAGAATTTTCGTTTCGGTGCACCACTTTTGAGGACACTAATATAGTTCTGATCATGATCAAGATACTGATCTGTACAGACACTATTCTAGTAATGGCGGTGATCAGCGAGTTATATGGGCAGTGTGATTGTGTGGCGGACAATGTGGCACTAACTGACACTGGCTGGGAGGGACACTGACGTTACTAGTAACACTAATGCAGTGATCAGTGATGATACTGTACACTGACACTGTACTAATGGCACTGGCTGGGTGACGGGTGATGGGGAGGGGAATCAAGGGGTTAATTGTGTACCCAACAAGTGTATGTGTGCTGTTTGTACTCACTGATCTGGCCGGGTTTCACTCCTTGCTTTCATTTCTGAAGGGCGGGGAGAAATCCAGTCAGAGTCTGTATTGGAGGTCTGTGTTGTGATTGGCCACAGCCTATCAGCAGGTATAGAGCCTTAAACATTTGGCTGTAACCTGCTGACAAACTCATGCTTTGTCCAATCACAGCACAGGAAGTACACTGCGACGTACCGGTACGATGTGGTGCCTGGCTGTGCCACCCACCTGTGATAAATGTACGCAAGTGGAAAAAGAGGGGGGATTTTGGGACTTTAAATGGGGCACATATGTGGTGTGCCTCCATCCCCAGTACATGTAGAAAGAGGAAAAGTGGGACTTGAAATGAGGTTGTTGACATTGTGGAGGTAGAATAGAAAAAAGTACAAATTTATTGAAAGATGTAATATAATATAATAAGTAGATAGGTAAAATCTGAATTGATGAGTCTATTACAGACATGAATCAGCATCACATATGTCCGACACGTTTCGTGTAAGAAGGCTCTTCAGGGGCGGATGCTCAGATATATCTATGTGGTAGAATGGGATAAAACTAGTCTAATTGTAACTAATAATGGAAAGGAAAGGCAGGGTTAGCCCATCCTGAATACTTACATGGGGTCCAATAAGATGGAATGTGGCGACTATAAAGCCAAGGCCCATCATAGACTCATCAATTCAGAATTTACCTATCTTACTTATTATGGTTTCTATTGTTTTACTATATCTCCACTTCTGTTGCAAGTGCTGCTCATATTATGTATGTGTATATATGAATTCATGCAATGTAATAATCCAATTGTCTTAGACCTAATATATACTTTCTTGTCCATGCCGCACATGCATGTAGTTGTGTGGGTGGATTACATATGACTTGATATACTTATTGTTCATGTGGTATTTTAATATTGCCATGTTTTTATACATCTTTCAATAAATTTGTACTTTTTCTATTCTACCTCCACAATGTCAAAAACCTCATTTAATGTACGCAAGTGGTTAAAATTAACATTTCTTTTTTACTGAAATTCTGTGCTTGATAAACCATTGTGCAAATATCGAGTGACATAAAAAATGGGCACTACAATTATTTTATTCTCCAGGGTCTCTGCTTTCAGAAAATATATAACGTTTGGGGGTTCTAACTAATCTTCAGGCCTGAATCTGGCAGCAAAAAGAAAGCAAGGGTGATATTGTAGGCGCAATAAAGACAAAACCTTAGGCTGCAGCCAAGTGTCTCTAAAATGGTAATCAGTAATTGTCTATTATCAAAGACAAGTCCATCAGGGATCCTAACATGATTGGGACGTAGAAGAACAAAGTCCATCCCCTGAGGGCTTAGCTCATCCGGGAGGAAGGTAACTCATTGAATTGACATGCAAAAGAAAGAAAAAGGAGGGCGCCTCTAAGTGCAACAGTTCATAGGTTTAAAACAACTATTATAAAGCCACTCACAGGCGGTAGATGAAACAAAGGCTCTATTTGAGCATCTCAGGGTCTCATCCAGGCAAACGTTGTGTGTCAGCCACTCCACCGGGAAGGAACGCCAGTCACGATCTTCCGCATCGCAGGCAGCCAGAGCATCCGCGAAAACCACGGTGGAACGCAACGCCGATGGTGTGACGGTCACCAGACAGGGCGGGTGCAACACATTTTAGAGCATGCGAAAAGCCACCTCTGGGCATGCACGCTCCAAATGAAGTGTGTATGCCCAGAGATGGCATCACGTATGCTCCAAAAGGAGCGCGCATGCCGGGAGGCGGCATCCTCCATGCTCTGAAACGCATTACACCTGTCCCGTCTAGTGACGTCATCACGCCATTGGCGTTGCGTTCCACCGTGCTATCCATGGATGCTCTGGCTACCTGTGATCCAGGAGAGAGATCCTTCCCGGCGGAGCGGCTGACACAGAACGTATGTCCGGACGAGACCCTGAGATGCTCCCTGACAAATAGAGCCTTTGTTTCACCTACCACTAGGGTTATCCCGATACCACTTTTTTAAGACCGAGTACAAGTACCAATACTTTTTATCAAGTACTCGCCGATACCGATACTTTTTTTAATGTCATGTAGCACTAATGGGCACTGATAGGTGGCACACACTAATGGGCACTGATAGGTGGCACACACTGATGGGCACTGATAGGTGGCACACACTGATGGGCACTGATAGGTGGCACACACTGATGGGCACTGATAGGTGGCACACACTGATGGGCACTGATAGGTGGCACACACTAATGGGCACTGATAGGTGGCACACACTAATGGGCACTGATAGGTGGCACACACTAATGGGCACTGATAGGTGGCACACACTAATGGGCACTGATAGGTGGAACACACTGATGGGCACTGATAGGTGGAACACACTGATGGGCACTGATAGGTGGCACACACTAATGGGCACTGATAGGTGGCACACACTGATGGGCACTGATAGGTGGCACACACTAATGGGCACTGATAGGTGGCACACACTGATGGCTGGCACTGCTAGATGGCGCTGACTGATGAGCACTCATAGGTGGCACTGATTATGCAGCACTGATGAGCACTGATAGTTGACATGCACTGATAGGTGGCACGCACCGATGGCTGGCAGTGGCACTGGCTGGATGGGCACTGATGGATGGCACTAACAGATGTCACTGATGAGCACTGGTTGATGGCTGACACTTATGGGCACGAGGGGATGATTTTTTTTATGCTGCTTCTGTGACGCCCATCTTGGTACACCCTGCACTCGGCCTCAATAAAGCAGCAGCGGACATCTTGTTACACCCAGCCCAAACTATATGGGCTGGGTGTAACAAGATGTCCGCTGCTGGCATACTGTGGCCGAGTGCAGGGCGTACCAAGATGGGTGTCGGGATTTTCAGTTACACTGATGGTGTAACTGCAACACGGAGCGTCACTTCCATTACCGAATGTGACGGCTCCGGTCTCCCATCCCGATGGATGATGCAGCTGTGCCCTGCACTCTGTACTACCTGCTTGAAGACTCGGAGGACTCGCTCTCCGCTCTGCTTTCAGCTCCGCCCCCCGCTCCGCCCCCCGCTCCGCCCTCCGCTCCGCCGACTCCCTGTCTCTCCCATCCCAGCCAGGTATCGGCTAAGGCATCGGGAGCATTTGTGCGAGTACAAGCAAATGCTCAGTATCGGTCCCGATACCAATACTAGTATCGGGACAACCCTACCTACCACCTGTGAGTGGCATTTTAGTTGTTTGATTAAACCTATGAACTATTGCACTTAGAGGCGCTCCCCTGTTTCTTTCCTTTGTCTGGTTCTGGCAGCGGGGTTACTCTACAGCAGGGGTCTCAAACTGGCGGCCCTCCAGCTGTTGCGAAACTACAAGTCCCATCATGCCTCTGCCTGTGGGAGTCATGCTTGTAACTGTCAGCCGTGCAATGCATGATGGGACTTGTAGTTTTGAAGCTGGAGGGCCGCCAGTTTGAGGCCCCTGATCTACAGACTGAGGCTTAGGAAGGGATCTTCCCCATTATAAGGATCCTTGATCATCTACCCTACATCGCCTTGTTTCCTGCTACATGACAGGTGCCCTTTAATTGGTTACCTACATCTTTGCATAGCTGGCTGTAGGTCTTCCTTTTGGCACCGTGGACATCGACGACGGCCTCTTGATCCGGGACTCGCTGGGTTGTCTCCCACAGACACTGTTGCATAGTCTTGATGGTCAGCGGTATATCGGTGTTCCCATGGATGTAACTTATGGTGGTGATGGGTTTTTGGGGTGGAGCTACAGAGAGGAGAACACTGTGGGATGAAGAAATGAGATGACATTAGAGAGTGTAGGCTGACACTATAGTATGTGGAGGACAAGTAGGGAATCATCTTAAATTGCACGGGAACGCTTTGCCAATGCAGCCCTCTAACGATTTGGCTACTAAATGAATAGAAATTAAAAAAATAAAATTAAAAAAAAAAGTGCAAACATCTAGTGCATTACCCAATTCAAAATGTTATTGGAACAAAAATACAAACTTACAAAATAGCTACAGGCCAAAAGTGTTGTATATAAACTAGCGGTGCACCAAAATAAAAATTCTGGTGCCAAATCGGAAAATTTAGGATTCACTTGGACAAAAACCGAAACGGACAATTAAAAATAAAAATAAAAAAATGAATTTAATTAATGTGGCTGTTGTTTTGCATTGAAGTCAATGGGACACGATTTTGCTTTGAGGGCAATAAGGGGCGTTTTTGCATTGAAGTCACTAGGGGGCGTTTTTGCAATGAAGCCAATGGGAATGCGTTTTTGCATTGAAGTCAATAGGGGGGGTTTCTGCATTGATGTCAACGGGATGCGATTTTGCATTGAAGTCAGTAGGGGGTGTTTTTGCATTCAAGTCAATGGGATGCGATTTTGCATTGAAGTCAATGGGACGCGATTTTGCATTGAAGTCAATGGGATGCGATTTTGCATTGAAGTCAATGGGAAGCGATTTTGCATTGAAGTCAGTGGGATGCAATTCTGTATTGAGATCAATAGGGGGAATTTTTTCATTGCCGTCAATAGGACACAATATTGCAATAAAGTCAATGGGATGTGATTTTGCATTGCAGTCAAGTGATTTTGCATTGAAGCCAATGGGAAGCGAGTTTGCATTGAAGTCAATGGGACATGATTTTGCATGGAGGTCAATAGTAGTTTTTGCCTTGAAGTCTATGGGATGTGTTTTTGCATTGACGTCAATGGGATGCGATTTTGCATTGAAGCCAATAGGGGTGTGATTTTGCATTGAAGTCAGTGGGAAACGATTTTGTATTGAAGTCAATGGGAAGAGATTTTGCATTGAAGTCAATAGGACGCAATCTTGCATTGAGATTAATAGGGGGTATTTTTTCATTGCAGTCAATAGGACACAATATTGCATTAAAGTCAATGGGATATGATTTTGCATTGAAGTCAAGTGATTTTGCATTGAAGTCAATGGGAAGCGAGTTTGCATTGAAGTCAATAGGACATGATTTTGCATGAAGGTCAACAGGGGACGTTTTTGCCTTGAAGTATATGGGATGTGTTTTTGCATTGAAGTCACTAGGGGGCGTTTTTGCATTAAAGTCAATGGGAGATGAGTTTGCATTGGAGTCAATGGGATGCGATTTTGCATTGGAGTCAATGGGAATGTGATTTTGCATTGGAGTCAATGGGAATGCGATTTAGTATTGAGGTCACTAGGGGGGTGTTTTTTTGCATTGCAGTCAATGGGATGCAATTTTGCACTGAAGCCACTAGGGGTGTTTTTTGCATTGAAGTCAATAGGACACGATTTTGCATTGAAGTCAATGGCATGAGAATTTGTATTGAGGTCAATAGGGGGCGTTTTTGCATTGAAGTCACTAGGGGGCATGTTTGCATTGAAGTCACTAAGGGGTGTTTTTGCATTGGAGTCAATGAGATGCGATTTTGCATGGAAGTCAATGGGATGGGATCTTGCATGGGATGCAGCTCGCCATTATTGGCACTTTTTTTCACCTATAACCCTATTTTCGGCCAAAAATGTATATATTGGTGGATCCCTAATATATAAACCCAAAGTAAGAAGTTGTCAGGATGTGTCAAGGCCTACGCATCACTCAGACAACCCACTCAACGAGTTTCGAGGAATACACCCCCTTCTTCAGAGTTTAGTTAGTCTGTATCACATCACCTCTTAAACAGATCAGACAATACACCACTTGCCCAATACAGGGCGGGTCCACCCTAAAGGGGGGGAGGCCACTGCATGAACAGCCCGGCTCACCCAGAACTAAACAATGAATGAATAAAAAAGTGAAAATACGGAATATTAACCCTTTTCTTCTGCAGGTCGCAGTTTTTTAAACCCATCGACAGGATCATTCAAAACACTAAATAGAAAGTCAGTTTCTAATGTATGAGTAGGAATAGAAGGAGGTGAAATACGTGTCGGGTTGCATAAAATATTTTCAGCAACTTTAGGCCATAAATGTGAAAAACGCCATTCACAGAACTGGCTGCGTTTTCATAGCGTGTGAAAAAAAAACTGCGAAGCACAGCGCCTTTCTGTGCGGTTATCACCTTCCAATGTCCTCAAAGGTCTTTATTAAACAAACAATCACATGTGGTGGAATAAAAGATTGTGAAATGTACAAAACTACAGTTTATCTCCAGCTAAAGTACGCTCAGTACGCAGCTAAAATACATCTAAAAGGGACTCTGATCTGTCAATGGATTCAAATTGACAGGCACACCTGCCAGAAAGCATAGCCAGGGTGGCGCCCTTATTTTATTCTTACAGCAGTTAAAGTGGTGTTCCGGCCGAAATTATACTTTTTAAATAAAAATACCCCTATAATACACAAGTTTAATGTATTCTAGTAAAGTTAGTCTGTAAACTAAGGTCTGTTTTGTTAGTTTATAGCAGTAGTTTGTTATTTTATAAAATTACAGCAGGCCGTGGCCATCTTAAGTGTGGGCATCTGAAGCCAGACTGTATTTCTTCCTGGATCTCATCCTTGCAGATCTCGCACATGCTCAGTGCAGCACAAGCAGTGTAATAGGTTTCAGGTCAGGTTTCCATAGCAACGGCAGTTTCAGAGGAAGTTGCCGCCCCTTCCCAGAAGGCATTGCAAACAGGAAATGATGCGAAGGGCCGCGGCCAGGGAGGAGGAAGTGAAGAATGAATACAGCAGATATACAGTAGGTGCTGAGAAAAAAAATAAAAAAATATGCAATTTGTTTACAGTGCACAGTTTAGTGAGGGATGCTGAAGAGTTGTAAAAGTGGGTGGAACTCCACTTTAAGCAAAACTACTTGATTCACCTCCCCGTCCTTCGCCTGGGATAGACAATGAATTCTGCAGCAGACTGTTGAGGTCGTTTCTCTCTCTCTATTTGTCAGTATGTTCCCTGTGAGCTAAAGAACCTGAAAGTACCAGCGCCTAATAATATAATATGTAAAGCACTGCATAGGTTGTCGGTGCTATTTAACCACTTCAGCCCCGGAAGGATTTGCCCCCTTCCTGACCAGAGCACTTTTTGCGTTTCGGCACTGCATGGCTTTAACGGACAATTGCGCGGTCGTGAGACGTTGCTCCCAAACAAAATCAACGTCCTTTTTTTCCCACAAATAGAGCTTTCTGTTGGTGGTATTTGATCGCCTCTGCAGTTTTTATTTTTTGCACTATAAACCAAAAAATAGCGACAATTTTGAAAAAAAAAAAAAAAAAAAACGCATTATTTTTTACTTTTTGCTATAATAAATATCCCCGAAAAATATTTAAAAATCCATTTTTTTCCCTCAGTTTAGGCCGATACGTATTCTTCTATCATTTTATCCAATCAGGACACGAGACACCAGCTGGTGTGCTCGTTCCTGGCCGGAGAATGACAGCGTTCAGGTAAGTAAAACGGGGGGGGGTTCCTGCACTTTTTTCACCTTAGGATTTACAACCCCTTTAAAGTCATGGAGTGGCCTAATCAGTCTCCAGACCTTAATCCTATAGAAAATGTATGGAGGGAGCTGAAACTTCAAGATTATGTTGATCCAATAATGCATTTTTTCTTTATTATAGTGGTTTTACTCTCTGCAGTACATCTCTACATTCCCCTGATGAAGCCAATGTTTTGGCGGAACTAGTTGGGAACATAAGACTATGATCACCCCTCAACATCTTTGGTGACGGTCATTTATTTGAACTGTATTTCTATTTTTGTTTTTGCTCTGTATATTTTTTGTACTTTTTCATGTAAACATTTTAGATGTTTTTGATATCAATAAAATAAATAATAATATAATAAATAAATTTTATATAAAATATCATTCTAGTAATTTTGAATTTTGGTGGCACCGCAATAATCCCATCATCCCCTTTTCCCCCATTTTTTGAGATCTTCGATTCGGGATGAGGTGCCGTATCTAGTAGGACACACCACCCACCATCCAATCTCCCACAGTTATTACCTTTTGTTTCCACTTGACCCTCCCTTCTAGATTGTAAGCTCTAACGAGCATGGCCTTCTGATCCCTCCTGTATTGATTTGTATTGTAATGCCGCGTACACACGACCGGACTTTACGGCATACTTGGTCCGGCGTACCAGAGTCCGTCGGACAATTCGATCGTGTGTGGGCTCCAGCGGACTTTTTTTCCCCAAAAGTTCGATGTACCTAGAAATGAAACGTGTTTCAAATCTTTTCGACGGACTCGAATCCGGTCGAAAAGTCCGCTCGTCTGTATGCTAGTCCGACGGACAAAAAACCACGCTAGGGCAGCTATTGGCTACTGTCAACTTCCTTATTTTAGTCCGGTCGTACGTCATCACGTACGAATCCGTCGGACTTTGGTCGATCGTGTGTAGGCAAGTCCGTTCGTTCGAAAAGTCAGTCGAAAAGTCCGCAGGACAAAGTCTGCCGCAAAGTCCGCTCGTGTGTACGCGCCATTAGTGTACTGTCTGCCCTCATGTTGTAAAGGGCTGCGCAAACTGTTGGAACTATATAAATACTGTATAATAATAATAATAAAAATAATAAAGATAACACTATTATTAGATTGTAAGCTCTTACGAGCAGGGAACCTCTAAACTCTGTTGTATTTTGTTTATTGTATTGTAACTGTACTGTCTCCCTTTATATTGTAAAGCGCTGTACAAACTAATGGCGCTATACAACTCCTGTATAATAATAATAAATGCATATAGGTATATATACATAGCATGTAGATAATACTAAATACATAGCACATAGTATATTATATAGATAATACTATATAAATAGCACATCAGTAGATACAGTATACATAGCATGTAGATAGTATTATCTAAATTATACTATGTGCTATCTACTGTATATATATATATATATATATATGATGCACGTTGGTATATACTGTATACACAGCATGTGTTGTATATACTAAAAACCCAGAACAAAATCTAATATACAGAGAATACATAATACACTATATTATATAATCATATAATACAAGCTCTCAGCGCACAACAATAACCTGATTATCTCCACCACCTCTCCAAACCGGCTTCTAAAGACATAAAGAAACAACACAGAAGGCCGGGAAACTGTCCAAATTAAACATCATTAATCTGAGATAAACGACAACCGTTTGCTCTTTTTGGTATCTAGCAACGTCTATGGTAAGGTCACTGAAGAGCGCCACGTGGATTAGTGGCACGCGTAGCGTCATTATCACAACACGCTTATATCTCACACATTTGAAAGGCATATACTGTAAGCAGTATGAGGTCAGTGTAATATTCTAGAAGTAATGTGTGAAAAAAAAAAAAAAAAAAAAGGTACAAACAAGTCACAGACCTTTACCCTGAAATCCTCAAATTCTTCAGCATTCGCTCACCTCAGGCGATCTCTACAGAGCTGCATGAATGGCCTTAAAGTAGTTGTAAACCTCAGACATGAAATATGAACAAAGCCTATCCCTCTATAGTGTGTACTTGTCTCAATCCGGAGCACTAAGGCTGGCAATACACCAGGGTGCATTTGATTTAAATCACTGGTAAAAAGGCTCGATTTGAATCATATTTTTTAAAGAGTAACTGTCATCTCTGTCCCTCAGCGGCTCCTCCTCCTCCTCCTCGCTGTTGACTCACCGACAGTCCCATTCACTTTAATGGGACGGCTGGTGATGTGGCAGTGACCCAACAAGGTGAGGGACGTGGCGGCAGTAGGTGAGTGGATGCCCCGCTAACAGGCGCTGCCATGATGGATCTGAAAGGACAGGAGCTCTTTAAATGTAAGGACTCATTCTTTCTGGTAGTTAGAATCTTTAATATTTGCAAACAAAATGAAGGTTTCCTATTTAATATAATAAACTGTCAGGTTAGTAAAACAGCAATATCAGAACTTATTCAATCATACAGTTTGTAGTGTACATGGATTTGCAAAACAATGGGATAAAGGAATATTCCTGAACTTTGTTTTATCTCATCTCATGGTTACTATGAAATTGTGTGGATGTATCAATGCAGTGCGTGTTGTTATCTCAGCTTGCAGAGCTTGGATTCATTGAATGAGTTTACCAAAAATGTACATTGCCTCATGCTACATAACTAAGCTCCATTTCATGCTGAATAAACTAAATTATTAATGTATCTTAAATAGGAAACTTTACACAGATTTTTACTCCAAAAGCAATTTATTAATAAATTTTATAAAAAAAACAAAAAAAAAAACGATTTAAATAAAAAAAAAAAAATCAGATTTTTTTAATTATTTTTTTCTTTTTTAAATAATTGATTTATATCCACCCTGCCATACATGGAGCTAATTTCTTTCCTGCGACCACCCATTTTATTCTCTAGGGTCATATATAATGTTTGGGGATTCTAAGTAATGTTCTAGCAAAGAAAACTACAGATTTTTTACATGTATGACAGAAATGTCTGAATTGGCCTCGGGGGGGGGGGGGTTAATGCTCACCTTCACCCCCCAGATCTACTTTAGCTCCCCGTCTTAAGCAGGCTCCAATAAATGTATTATTTATTTATATTGGCATCAATTTCCGCACCTCCTTACATCCTACATACACTATATTGTCAAAAGTATTGGGACACCAGCCTTTACAACAATAATATAAATTGATACGACAACTTCAAGGGGTTAACTAAGGTTAGTGTGTATAAAATACTATGTGACAGATTTATATTTATCCAACACTCCTCCTACCCTGCAAAACAGCCCATTCAGTAAAAAATTATATATATATATATATATATATATATATTTATATATATATATATATATATATATATATATATATATATATATATATATATATATATATATATATATATATTATTATACGAGATTTATATAGCGCCAACAGTTTACTCAGCGCTTTACAATGTATAAGGGGGACAAATCAATTACAGTACAGTTCAATACAAAAGGTACAGGAGGGCCCTGCTTGTAGAGCTTACATTCTAAAAGGGAGGGGGTGGTGGTACAAAAGGTAATAGCTGCAAAGAATGATTTGATGGGGGTGGCTCAGGGACAGTTATGTGGGTGTGGCATAGGCTTCCCTGAATAAATGAGTTTTCAAGGATCTCCTAAAGGTGGACAGGGTAGGGGCTGATCGGACATACTGGGGCAGGGAATTCCAGAGGATGGGAGAGGCTCTGGAGAAGTCCTGGAGGTGAGCATGGGAGGAGGTAACAAGGGAGCTAGAGAGCAGGAGGTCCTGGGAGGAGCGGAGGGGATGATTTGGGTGATATCTGCAGATGAGGTTGGTGATGTAGATGGGGGCGATGTTGTGAATGGCCTTGTATGTTATGGTTAGCATTTTGAATTTTACACGGTGGGGTAGGGGAAGCCAGTGAAGGGATTGGCAGAGAGGAGCAGCAGTCACGGATCGATTAGTGAGGTGTATTAGTCTAGCAGCAGCATTCATAATAGACTGAAGGGGGGATAGCCTGCTTAAGGGTAGGCCATTAAGGAGAGAGTTGCAATAGTCGAGGCGGGAAATAATCAAAGAGTGAATAAGTTGTTTTGTAGTGTCATTAGTCAGAAAGGGTCGAATTTTGGAGATGTTGCGGAGGTTAAGGCGGCAGGATTTAGCCAGTGATTGGATATGGGGGCTGAAGGAGAGGTCAGAGTCAAGGATTACACCCAGGACTCTGGCATGTGTGGAGGGACCAATGGTTGTGTTGTTGATATTAATGGTGAAGTCACAGGAGGGGGACCGTGAAGGAGGAAATATAACAAGCTCAGTTTTAGAAAGATTAAGTTTGAGGAAGTGGTGTGACATCCATACCGATATGTCATTCAGCAAGTTTGAGATCCGTGAGGAGATAGTGGGGGTGAGTTGGGGAGTGGAGAGATAGATCTGTGTGTCATCGGCATAGAGATGGTATTGGAAGCCATGGGAGGTGATCAACTGGCCCAGGGAAGAGGTATAGAGTGAGAAAAGGAGAGGCCCAAGGACAGAGCCTTGGGGTAACCCAACAGAAAGAGGAAGGGGAGCGGAGGAGATGGAGTTGTAAGTGACGCTGAAAGTGCGCTGAGATAGGTAGGAGGAGAACCAGGATAATGCAGAATCACGGAGGCCAAGGGAGTGTAATTTGCTGAGGAGCAGCAGGTGGTCAACTGTGTCAAAGGCAGCAGAGAGGTCTAAAAGTATGAGTATGGAGTAGTGGCCATTGGTTTTGGCAGTTATTAGGTCGTTGGTGATTTTTAGTAGGGCAGTTTCAGTCGAATGTTGTAGGCGGAAGCCAGACTGTAGGGGGTCGAGAAGGTTGTTGTCCGTGAGGTAGCGACTCATTTGGTCATGAACAAGGCGTTCGATGAGCTTGGAGGCAAACGGGAGAAGGGAGATAGGTCTTAAGTTATTCAAACAGGTGGGGTCTAGTGAGGGTTTTTTGAGTCTGTGTGAATATATATATATTCACACAGACACACACACACACACTATATTGTGAAAAGTATTGGGACGCCTGCCTTTACACACACATGAACTTTAATGGTATCCCAGTCTTAGTCCGTAGGGTTCAATATTGAGTTGGCCCACCCTTTGCAGCTATAACAGCTTCAACTCTTCTGGGAAGGCTGTCCACAAGGTTTAGGAGTGTGTCTATGGGAATGTTTGACCATTCTTCCAGAAGAGCATTCATGAGGTCAGGCACTGATGTTGGACGAGAAGGCCTGGCTCACAGTCTCCACTCTCATTCATCCCAAAAGGTGTTCTATCGGGTTGAGGACTCTCTGCAGGCCAGTAAAGTTCCTCCACCCCAAACTCGTTCATCCATGTCTTTATGGACCTTGCTTTGTGCACTGGTGCTCAGTCATGTTGGAACAGGAAGGGGCCATCCCCAAACTGGGAGCATAAAATTGTCCAAAATGTCTTGGTATGCTGACGCCTTAAGAGTTCCCTTCACTGCAACTAAGGGGCCAAGCCTAACCCCTAAAAAACAACCCTACATCATAATCCCCCCTCCACCAAATAATTTAGTCCAGTGCACAAAGCATTGCTCATAAAGACATGGATAAGTGAGTTTGAGGTGGAGGAACTTGACCGGCCTGCACAACCCGATAGAACACCTTTGGCCTTGCTAACAGGAGACAATATCAAGGTAATCAGAATGATGACTTCACCACTGTACTGTATTGTCCCAACCAGTAGGCTGTGGGGGGGAAAGTAAAATAATCAACCTGGCTTAAAGCGGACCTTCAGTCATTTTTTCATCTTTCCATCTATTAAATCTTCTGCCCTTGTTGTCGTTTTAACTTTGGATAGTAAATTATTTATTTTTCTGCCAGTAAATACCTTATACAGCTCCCTTCTTGTTTCCTGTCTGGTAAAAAGCCTAGGCGTATGACATCATGCACAGCTCTGTCTCTCACTCTTTTGAGAGTTTGCCAGGAAGGGAGGGGAGAGGAGTCATAAGAGGGCAAATGAGAGCTGCAGAGCTGGAGGTGTGCCTCTGTGTGTCTGTGTAAATCCAGGAAGTGAACAGGCAGCAGCTTCAGCTGCCCACAGTTAAAATGGTTGCAGCCAGACAGTGGAGGGACAATTCTGCAGCATATTTGGCAAGTACAGAATCACAGTATATATAAAATAATATGCAAAGCAAAGTGGTTGGAGGGAAGCTTCAGAATGGCAAAGATGTTTTTATTACAAATTATGTGAGCAGACTGCAGTTCCTCTATAAATCTTATGGAGTGCCTGGATCAGAACACTGGCTGAACAGAATTTCATCTGCTGTACTTTTCCATTCATCTGGAGTTTATCTTTATTGATGTAATGCACGATCTTCCCTTTTCTCCAGAAGACATTTGAGAACATAATATATTACATAATGCCATAAACAATAAAAATAAGCTTCTGTTTAACATTGTTAATATTTCCCCCACTTGTCTTCATGAGTTATTACTGTTTATATTCCTCCAAGATACGTGGTTGCATTTAGAAGATACCTCATCAGAGTGTCAATAAATCACGGGAGGGAAGTTGGAGGACAGACAGATACACGGTACAAAGATCCGGCAAGTCCACAGGAGCTGCATTCTGAGTTGGCACCTTGATGGCTGGAGGTCCATGGGAAGATCACTTATATTCAGCAATAGTGTTAAGTCTGATGAGTGGCAGACCCACTATACTGGCACAGAGCCCAATTTAGAGGCTTCAGTTGGGTTTCCAAGGTTGGAGTTGAGTTGCTGTAGTCTAAACTGAAAACAAATTAATCCTGCACTCTTCTAGGCTGCCTGAGCCTCGGTGTAGGCAGCTAATTGGTAAGCTTTTAAAAGGGTGCCATGTCTCTAGATCAAGCATTCTCAACCAGGGTTCTATGGAGCTCTAGGATTTCTTTAAAGATTCCTTGAGCTGTGGCTGACTGATCCCCCCATTTGATGGTGCCTGCATAGCTCCGGGTCCAAAGCCACTTTACACTGACCACCAATTTAAGGGACCATGTTCTGAATGACCAACATAAGGAACATTCTTCCAACTGACCACCAATGTATAGGACATTCTTTCCACTGACTACCAAAATAAGAGACATTCTCCCACTATCCACCAATGTAAGGGACATTGTTCCCACTGACCACCAATGCAAGGGGCGTTCTGCCCACTGACCACCAATGTAAGGGGCATTCTTCCCACTGATCTCCAATGTAAGGGGCAGTCTTCCCACTGACCACCAATGTAAGGGACATTCTTTCCACTGACCACCAATATAAGGAACATTCTTCCCACTGACCACCAATGTAAGGAGCATTCGTCCCACTGATCACCAATGTAAGGAGCATTCTTTCCACTGACCACCAATGTAAGGAGCATTTTTCCCACTGACCACCAATATCAGGAACATTCTTCCCACTGACAACCAATGTAAGGGGCATTCTTCCCACTCACCACCAATGTAAGGAGCATTATTGCTATTGGCCACCAATGTAAGGAGAATTCTTTTCACTGACCACCAACATAAGACACATTCTTCCCACTGAACAACAATGTAAGGAACATTCTTCCCACTGATCACTAATATAAGGGGCATTCTTCCCACTGACCACCACCAACATAAGACACATTCTTCCCACTGACCACCAATATAAGGAACATTCTTCCCAATGAACACCAATGTAAGGGGCATTCCTCCCACTGGCCACCAATGTAAGGAGAATTCTTTTCACTGACCACCAACATAAGACACATTCTTCCCACTGAACAATGTAAGGAACATTCTTCCCACTGATCACCAATATAAGGGGCATTCTTCCCACTGACCACCAACATAAGACACATTCTTCCCACTGACCACCAATATAAGGAACATTCTTCCCAATGAACACCAATGTAAGGGACATTCTTCTCACTGATCACCAATGTAAGTAGCATTCTTCCTATTGGCCACCAATGTAAGGGGCATTCTTTTCACTGACCACCAACATAAGACACATTCTTCCCACTAGCCACCAATGTAAGGGGTATTCCTCCCACTGACCACTAATATAAGGGGCATTCTTCAAATTGACCAAGTAAAGTAGACTTGAGGTTTTTGGTCCATTTGATTTTTATTTATGTTTGAGGCTGTATGTTCACATACTGATGTCTTCAATTTCTTTTTAATTATCTGTATAACTTCTTTATTCTATTAATGACCATTATCGCCTGATGCACATATGACATTGTGTTTGTATGCTTTCTAGTACTGTCTTTGCCAGCAGTATTTGTGGATGAGGCACTTTATCTTCTCAGATGGTAAAGCTGCCCATTCTTCTTGGCAAAGGCCTCCAGTTCCTGTAAATTCTTGGGCTGTCTTGCATGAACTGCATGTTTGAGATCTGTTTGAGTGGCTCAATGATAATGAGGCCAGGAGACTGAGATGGCCACTTCAGAACCTTCACTTTATTCTGCTGTAGCCAATGACAGGTCGACTTGGTCTTGTGTTTTGGATCATTGTCATTTTGGAATGTCCAAGTACGTCCCATGCGCAGCTTCCTGGCTGATGAATGCAAATGTTCCTGCAGTATTTTTTGATAACATACTGCATTCATCTTGCCATCAATTTTGACCAAATTTCCTGTCCCTTTGTAGCTCACACATCCCCTAAACATCAGCGATCCACCTCCGTGTTTCACAGTAGGAATGGTGTACCTTTCATCATAGGCCTTGTTGACTCTCCAAATGTAGCGTTTATGGTTGTGGCCAACAAGCAAAATGTTGGTCTCATCACTCCAAATGAGTTTGTGCCAGAAGGTTTGAGGCTTGTCTCTGTGCTGTTTGGTGTATTGTAAGCGAGTACTTTGCAGCATTTGTGTAGTAATAGCTTTCTTCTAGCGACTTGACCATGCAGCTGATCTTTCTTCAAGTGCTTCCCTATTATGCATCTTGAAACAGCCATACTACATGTTTTCAGAGAGTCCTGTCTTTCACCTGAAGTTAATTGTGGGTTTTTCTTTGCATCCCAAATAATTTTCCTGGCAGTTGTGGCTGAAATTTTAGTTGGTCTACCTGACCGTGGTTTGGTTTTACCAGAACCCCTCATTATCCACTTCTTGATTAGAAATAAGGGGTTAAATGACTGGATAGTCCTCGTAACAATACGGCACCTCATCCCAATAACATTAGTAACAATGGTAAAGGAGAGATCAGGGGATTATCACGGTGCCAAACAATGATTGAAATACATAGACTAAAATTGTAATATTTTATTCACAAATAATTAAAAGAAATGTATAAACATACATATTAGGGGTGTGAGCAACACAAAAAATAATAGGGATAATTAAAAGCCAACTCTACAATAGTTTTACAGAACCCAGCCTATGGCGTGGTGGCAGGTCCTGTAAACAGGTATTTGAAGTCCTACATGTTTCGTTTAAGATGGCTTCCTCAGGGACAGTTGGTTATACCTGTATTATTATCTTGAAATTCTACAATCCTACTTTTTGTTGGTCTGAATACCCAGATTATTTCTGCGATCTGCCAAAACCATACTATTTATATCAGACTTTTTTCTTTTTGCCAGGTCCTTTTTTTTGCCCCCTGCAGCCTCCTACTGTGCTTTTAGGCCTTGAACTCCGGGGTCTCCTACGCCTGTCCCTTGGGACCCATTGGTAGGTATTATACCATCGTATGTCACTGGGGTTCCTGGGGTACCTGCCGGGTGGAGAGGGTGGTCTTGGGTGTTGTTGGTTGATTTGGCTTATGCTCCAGCAACTATTATGTGGGATGATCTGTGGCCATATCTGACGGTGACATAAAGATTGACATGGTAATGATAAGATGTTAACAATGGTTGGTGTTATTATACTGTCATTTCTTGTCTGACTGTCATTTTTTGTTGTAGAATTTCAAGATAATAATACAGGTATAATCAACTGTCCCTGAGGAAGCCATCTTAGGCGAAACATGTAGGACTTCAAATACCTGTTTACAGGACCTGCCACCAGGCCATAGGCTGGGTTCTGTAAAACTATTGTACAGTTGGCTTTTTATTATCCCTATTATTTTTTGTGTTGCTCACACCCCTAATATGTATGTTTATACATTTCTTTTAATTATTTGTGAATAAAATATTACAATTTTACTCTATGTATTTCAATCATTGTTTGGCACCGTGATAATCCCCTGATCTCTCCTTTACCATTGTTACTTCTTGATTAGAGTTTAAACACTGATTGGCATTCTCAATACCTTGGATATCTTTTTATATCCCTTTCCTGTTATATACAGTGCAACTACCTTTTCCCGCAGATCCTTTGACAATTCTTTTGCTTTCCCCATGACCAGGAATCCAGAAACGTCAGTGCAGCACTGGATGAAAGATACAAGGGTCTGTCAGGAGTCCAGAAACTCATTGACCTTTTATACACACACAGTAATTACAAGCAAACAGATCACAGGTGAGGATGATTACCTTTAACCACTTGCTGACCAGCTCACGCTGATATACGTCGGCAAAGTGGCATGGGTGCGCAAAACAACATACCCGTACGTCGCTGCCTCATAGGCGGCTAGCAGGCGCGCGCCCACCGCGGGTGCGTGCCAGCGTGTCCTGCGGACTTGATGTCTGCTGGTGGCCCGCGATCGTGACACGGAGAGGCATTTCCCTGTTCTGCCTAGCAACATGGCAGGGATCTACTGCTCCCAGTGATCGGGAGCAGTGATCTCTGTCATGTTCTAGTGAGCGTTTTTTTTTTTTTTTACCAAAAATATGTAGAATACATATCAGCCTAAACTGAGGAAGAAATTTATTTTTTTAAATATATTTTTGGGGGATATTTATTATAGCAAAAAGTAAAAAATATTGCTTTTTTTTCAAAATCTTTTTTTTTGTTTATGGTGCAAAAAATAAAAACCACAGGAGGTGATCAAATACCACCAAAAGAAAGCTCTAGTTGTGGGGAAAAATAAGACGTCAATTTTGTTTGGGTACAGCGTCGCACGACCGCGTAATTGTCAGTTAAAACGATGCCGTGCCGTATCGCAAAAAAGAGCCTGGTCAGGAAGGGGGTAAATCCTTCCGGGGCTGAAGTGGTTAATAGCCATTCAAACCCCTTTGTGTCATTTTGTGTGCATGTTATAAGGCCAAAATCACCAGGGTATGTAAACTTTTGATCAGGGTCATTTGGGTAGTTTCTGTTGTGTGATTATGATTTAAAAAGAGTAAACACAATTGATTGATAATAAATGGCTTCAGCCAAACACTAACCATGAGTGAAAGAAATGTTTTTGTGTTGTCATTCATGTACAAGTGTGTGTGTGTGAGATATATATATATATATATATATATATATATATATAAAAAACACACACACACACACACACACATATTTTTATTTTTTTTTATTATTTTTTTTTTATTATACTATTATTATTATTTTTTTTTTTTTTACTGAATGGGCTGTTTTGCAGGGTAGTGTTGGACAAATATAAATCTTTCACATAGTATTTTATACACACTAACCTTAGTTAACCCCTTGAAGTTATCGTATCAGTTTACTGTTGATTATTATTGTGCAGTGCATTTCCCGCTGACTATCATAATCCACATTACAGCTGTTTCCCTTTGGCAAACCTCTGACCTCCTCATCTCACATATCAGTAA
Source organism: Lithobates clamitans (assembly GCA_037952925.1). NCBI lineage: Eukaryota > Metazoa > Chordata > Amphibia > Anura > Ranidae > Lithobates > Lithobates clamitans. Next base: position 1,187,718 of record JBBGZY010002399.1, on the reverse strand, counting down.
TATATAACTGAGAGCGTTTTTCCTGGAAGGAGTGAGCACAGGGCAGCCCTGAATGACTGGCAATACCAAAGTGATTTCATGTCAATCAGCATTCCACTCTTTTACAACTGAAATGAACCTGTTGCTTTGCCAATACAGGGTTAAAGAGACCCTGTCACTAATTAACATAACAAATAGAAAGCACAGGCACAGTTTGAACAACGAGAGAGCGTCAGCAGGTCCCCGCCAATGGTTCACGAACGGGACTTTGCTGATTGGCTGTGTACATTGACAGCCGAGAGCTCTGTGTTGACATTCAACACAGAGCTCTATACACAGAAAATGATCTTTGTGTTTCCGGGATGAGAAACTGAGAGATCATTATTAAAAAGCAGCCCAATTTACACATACAATGCAACCTTGGTTTATGAGTAACGCGGTTAACGAGTGTTTTGAAAGACGAGCGCCTTTATTTTTTTAAATACTGTTGTCTCGCAAAACGAGCAGGATTCAAGCCAATGGGGTGTGCAGTACCGCATTTGGCCAAAGGTGCAGGGGCACCGGTGACACTCGGAATGGTTCAGAGCCGTTCGGAAATATTCAGAATCACTCAGATATACTCAGTTCCCGAGTTCAACCGAACTGTCCCCGAGTATTTCTGAGGCTCTTTGGCGCCCCCCCCACCTCTGGCCACGTGCGGTATTGCAAGCAATAGAAGTCAATGCGGAACGAATTATCCTCGTTTCCATTGACTTCTATGGGGAAACTCGCTTTGATATGTGAGTGCTTTGGATTACAAGCATTCTCCTGGAATGGATTATGCTCGTAATCCAAGGTTCCACTGTATTACATAGTTAGGCACATATTTAACTTCTTGATCGCCCGAGATATTAACCCCTTCACAGCCAGTGTCGCAGTCCCATTATAAATCATTGATCCCCACCATTAGTAGTATTGAAAAAAAAAATGTTTAATTCCAGTATACAGTGGGGACGGAAAGTATTCAGACCCCCTTAATTTTTTCACTCTTTGTTATATTGCAGCCATTTGCTAAAATCATTTAAAGTGGAGTTCCACCCACTTTTACAACTCTTCACCATCCCTCACTAAACTGTGCACTGTAAACAAATTGGATATTTTTTTATTTTTTTTCTCAGCACTTACTGTATATCTGCTGTATTCATTTTTCACTTCCTCCTCCCTGGCCGCGGCCCATCGCATCATTTCCTGTTTGCAATGCCTTCTGGGAAGGGGCGGCAACTTCCTCTGAAACTGCCGTTGCTATGGAAACCTGACCTGAAACCTATTACACTGCTTGTGCTGCACTGAGCATGTGGGGCGGCAACTTCCTCTAAAACTGCCATTGCTATGGAAACCTGACCTGAAACCTATTACACTGCTTGTGCTGCACTGAGCATGTGCGAGATCTGCAAGGATGAGATCCAGGAAGAAATACAGTCTGGCTTCAGATGCCCACACTTAAGATGGCCACGGCCTGCTGTAAGTTTATAAAATAACAAACTACTGCTATAAACTAACAAAACAGACCTTAGTTTACAGACTAACTTTACTAGAATACATTAAGCTTGTGTATTATAGGGGTATTTTTATTTAAAAAGTATAATTTCGGCCGGAACACCACTTTAAGTTCATTTTTTCCCTCATTAATGTACACACAGCACCCCATATTGACAGAAAAACACAGAATTGTTGACATTTTTGCAGATTTATTAAAAAAGAAAAACTGAAATATCACATGCTCCTAAGTATTCAGACCCTTTGCTCAGTATTTAGTGGAAGCACCCTTTTGATCTAATACAGCCATGAGTCTTTTTGGGAAAGATGCAACAAGTTTTTCACACCTGGATTTGGGGATCCTCTGCCATTCCTCCTTGCAGATCCTCTCCAGTTCTGTCAGGTTGGATGGTAAACGTTGGTGGACGGCCATTTTTAGGTCTCTCCAGAGATGCTCAATTGGGTTTAAGTCAGGGCTCTGGCTGGGCCATTCAAGAACAGTCACGGAGTTGTTGTGAAGCCACTCCTTCCTTATTTTAGCTGTATGCTTAGGGTCATTGTCTTGTTGGAAGGTAAACCTTCGGCCCGGTCGGAGGTCCTGAGCACTCTGGAGAAGGTGTTCATCCAGGATATCCCTGTACTTGGCCACATTCATCTTTCCCTCGATTGCAACCAGTCGTCCTGTCCCTGCAGCTGAAAAACACCCCCACAGCATGATGCTGCCACCACCATGCTTCACTGTTGGGACTGTATTGGACAGGTGATGAGCAGTGCCTGGTTTTCTCCACACATACCGCTTAGAATTAAGGACAAAAAGTTCTATCTTGGTCTCATCAGACCAGGGAATCTTATTTCTTACCATCTTGGAGTCCTTCAGGTGTTTTTTAGCAAACTTCATGCGGGTTTTCATGTGTCTTGCACTGAGGAGAGGTTTCCGTCGGGCCACTCTGCCATAAAGTCCCTACTGGTGGAGGGCTGCAGTGATGGTTGACTTTCTACAACTTTTTCCCATCTACCGACTGCATCTCTGGAGCTCAGCCACAGTGATCTTTGAGTTCTTCTTTACCTCTCTCACCAAGGCTCTTCTCCCCCGATAGCTCAGTTTGGCCGGACAGCCAGCTCTAGGAAGGGTTCTGGTCGTCCCGACCGTCTTCCATTTAAGGATTATGGAGGCCATTGTGCTCTTAGGAACCTTCAGTGCAGCAGAAATTTTTTTGTAACCTTGGCCAGATCTGTGCCTTGCCACAATTCTGTCTCTGAGCTCTTCAGGCAGTTCCTTTGACCTCCTGATTCTCATTTGCTCTGGCATGCACTGTGAGCTGTAAGGTCTTCTATAGACAGGTGTGTGGCTTTCCTAATCAAGTCCAATCAGTATAATCAAACACAGCTGGACTCAAATGAAGGTGTAGAACCATCTCAAGGATGATCAGAAGAAATGGACAGCACCTGAGTTAAATATATGAGTGTCACAGCAAAGGGTCTGAATACTTAGGACCATGTGATATTTCAGTTTTTCTTTTTTAATAAATCTGCAAAAATGTCAACAATTCTGTGTTTTTCTGTCAATATGGGGTGCTGTATGTACATTAATGAGGAAAACAAATGAACTTACAGGTAAATGATTTTAGCAAATGGCTGCAATAAAACAAAGAGTGATAAATTTAAGGGGGTGTGAATACTTTCCGTCCCCACTGTATACACCGTAGTTTGTAGGCGCTATAACTTTCACGCAAACCAATCAATATACACTTATTGGGGTGTCTTTATCAAAAACACGTAGCAGAATATATTTTGGCCAAAATGTATGAAGAAATTAGATTTTTTTTTTTACTTTTTTTTATTGGATTTTAGCAGAAAGTAAAAACTATTCGTTTTTTTTTTTTCAAAATCTTTGGTCTTTTTTCAATTATATCACAAATAATAAAAAACTCAGTGGTGATCAAATACAAGAAAAAGAAAGCTCTATTTGTGTGAAAAAAAAAAATATATAAATCTTGTTTGGGTACAGCGTTGCATGACCACGCAATTGCCAGTTAAAGTAGCTGAATAGCAAAATATGGCCTGGTCATAAAGGGGGTAAAATCTTCCGGAGCTGAATTGGTAAAAGCATAGTTCACCTTTACAAACACCGGCCTATGAAGGTAAGGGATGTTTGTAGATTAAAACAAACTGTGCAGCTCTGACTAAAAATTAATAATAATTGGCTATAGGTGTAGACCATTTACTTACCTTATGAACCCTGACTGGAATACTCCCAGGACGTTGCTAAATACTCTCAGGGCATTGCTAAGTGAGGCCTAGTCATCACTGCTCACCTCCACCATCACAGGAGTGAGCTTTTTCTCTGTATCAAACCCCCTCACATACTCTTTCTCTCCCCTGATGCAGTAGCTCTAAGCTCAGCATTTGAGAGCTCACTCCTGTGATGGTGGAGGTGAGCAGTGATGACTAGGCCTCACTTAGCAACGTCCTGGGAGTACTTAGCAACGTCCCGGGAGTATTTAGCAACGTCCTGGGAGTACTTAGCATTGTCCCGGGAGTACTTAGCAACGTCCTGGGAGTACTTAGCATTGTCCGGGGTGTACTTAGCATTGTCCCGGGTGTACTTAGCAACGTCCCCGGAGTGCTTAGCATTTTCCCGGGAGTACTTAGCAACATCCTGGGAGTGCTTAGCATTGTCCGGGGTGTACTTAGCAATGTCCTGGGAGTAATTAGCATCGTCCGGGGTGTACTTAGCAACGTCTCGGGAGTACTTAGCAACGTCCTAGGAGTACTTAGCAACGTCCTAGGAGTACTTAGCAACGTCCTAGGAGTACTTAGCAACGTCCTAGGAGTACTTAGCATTGTCACGGGTGTACTTAGCAATGTCCCGGGAGTACTTAGCAACGTCCCCGGAGTGCTTAGCATTGTCCCGGGTGTACTTAGCAATGTCCCGGGTTTACATAGCAACGTCCCGGGTGTACTTAGCATTGTCCCGGGTGTACTTAGCATTGTCCCGGGTGTACTTAGCATTGTCCCGGGTGTACTTAGCATTGTCCCGGGTGTACTTAGCAACATCCTGGGAGTGCTTAGCATTGTCCCGGGTGTACTTAGCAACGTCCTGGGAGTACTTAGCATTGTCCCAGGTGTACTTAGCAATGTCCCGGGAGTACTTAGCATTGTCCCGGGTGTACTTAGCAACGTCCTGGGAGTACTTAGCATTGCCCTGGGAGTACTTAGCATTGCCCTGGGAGTACTTAGCATTGCCCTGGGTGTACTTAGCATTGTACCGGGAGTACTTAGCAACATCCTGGGAGTACTTAGCATTGTCCCGGGTGTACTTAGCAACCTCCTGGGAGTACTTAGCAACATCCTGGGAGTACTTAGCATTGTCCCGGGTGTACTTAGCAACATCCTGGGAGTACTTAGCAACATCCTGGGAGTACTTAGCAACATCCTGGGAGTACTTAGCAACATCCTGGGAGTACTTAGCAACATCCTGGGTGTGTACTTAGCAACGTCCTGGGAGTACTTAACATTGTCCCGGGTGTACTTAGCAATGTCCTGGGAGTACTTAGCAACGTCCCGGGAGTGCTTAGCTTTGTCCCGGGTGTACTTAGCAACGTCCTGGGAGTACTTAGCAACATCCTGGGAGTGCTTAGCATTGTCCCAGGTGTACTTAGCAACGTCCTGGGAGTACTTAGCAACGTCCTGGGAGTACTTAGCATTGTCCCAGGTGTACTTAGCAACGTCCTGGGAGTACTTAGCAACGTCCTGGGAGTACTTAGCATTGTCGTCCCCGCATCCATCTTCACCTGTCTTCCTTCCGGGTCTATGGACTCCAGCTGTGTGACTGACATCACTCCCAGGCATGCAGGAGCCATCAGTCACGGCACAAGGCTCTGAAGAAGCGGCATGGCGGGCTGGTCCTTCAAGAGATGAAGAACCAAGCGGGTTCTCGATGTCCCCTGCTGACATCGCTGGACCCTGGGTCAGGTAAGTGGCCATGTATTAAAAGTCAGCAGCTGCAGTATTTGTAGCTGCTGGCTTTTAATATTTTTTTTTTTGGCTGTGTGGGTGAACCCCCGCTTTAATGTTCTTCGGATTTACTGCTTTTATGGGATACATCTTTACATCCTCTTCTCCTCCTTCCACTCATATGGGCTGTTTTCGGTGAATTGTGGATTTGTAATCCTACCTTTATGGATTTGATGCACTTTTACGGAACTTTTTTTCTTTGGAAAGGGACTTTACTCATAATTACAATATGGTCTGATTCCTGATCATGTTTGTTCTTTTCACATGTTTGATGACACATTGAGCACTTGATTTATTCACTATTGATTTATTTTGTTTTTTATTTGATTGCATTTATTCAACTTTATTTAAGGATATTTATTGCTTGTATTCACTTATAAGTAACATATGAACTTTTTGATTGTAAGGGCACTTATTTTTACTTATTGCAGTTTATTACACAGATATTGGTGTTTTTGGTGCAGCTGCAGTCTTGTAATCCTTCTCGCTCTGTAGCGCAGGTTTCTTTTTTCTTTTTATTTGGTTTACTGACAATATCATTTACCTCCAGCTTGAGCCTTTTCTGTAGAAATATTTGATCATTTTCTAGGATTGAAATTGGTTTTTATTAATCCAGGGCAGGTGTTTTTCCTCTCTCCCTTTTTTTTCCTTTCTTAGGAAATAGGATTAGAATTAGAATTATCCCTTTTTCATTATTCACTAGTTGTTTTTTTTTTTTTTCTAGTTTTTATTCATATTTTTTTAGTTGTTATTTTCAGCTGTCTCTATATTTGTCCTTTATAGCGATTTTGAAACGCCCGTATTCAATCATGGACGTTTTTGAATACCGCTCTTCAAGGGTAATCATTAAAGCGGGGGTCCACCTATCTATCGTTTTTTTTTTTTTGGAGTTCATTCACAAACTTTTCTTCTCATGATTATCTACTCACATGTTCTGTGTAATAAGTCCGCCTGTGTCCGATTTCGTTGTAAAGAATAACTTATAAAATTCACTGAAGGCGGTTTCCATCTTCATTGTGGGCATTTGAAGCCCGCAAGCATGTATTTCCTGGATGCGGTGAATGCTGTGCTCCCAGCATTCACCGAGATGTTGTGATGATGCTGTTGCACAATGCATGCTGGGAAGCCTGAGACTAGCTCCCAGGGGACTGTGGGAGGTCTGGGAGAGGCTAGAAACACGCCTACTCCCATGGATGGAAAACCAGGAAGTGCTAAGAAGATTAGAAAAAAAAGGTAATTACGGCGATTTAAAATTTTTTACACAGCATGTCAGCATCTAGGCAAGGAAGAGAATGCATAGAGATAATGTTCAAAATTTGGGTGGAACCCCGCTTTAAAGAACCTAAACCTGAGAGTGACCTAAGCAGTATGTTCATGAGACTTAAAAATCTCATGATCTCTGAAATACATACCCAGTGGGACATAATCTTCTTGGGACAATATGTGACAGATTCGATGGTCCCAAGAAGCCTTAGATGGGAGGTCAGTCCCCAAAAAGGAAAAACAGATCTCCAGGATTGGTTTAGGTACTCTAATGAAGCTGGGGTCAAATTCCTGGAATTTTTGATAAAGAAGAAAAATGATAAACTAGTTAGACTTGATACAGAGATCAAGGGCATTAAAGAGAAACTCTCTCCTTTTAGTAACAATGAGGAAATATAAGGAAAGATCTATGAACCTTAAAAAATTACTTGAGAAGGAGGAAACAGAACAAAAGAAAAGGAAAAAGAAGAAATTTAACCGAGATGTGGGCGATTACAAAAGTGGGTGCGTTTTTGAATGGCAAAGTAAAATCGCAGCAGACTCGAGTCGGCTGGACCTTTGCCCGCCCCACATTCCTCTGATCAAGAAGAGGATGCAGTTTATAATGAAATGGATGATCACCCACACAGACCCCCTCCCACTCGTATACAACATTCTACTACCCCTAGAAGAGTTTCTTATCGATCACCAGTAAGGCAGAATAAGTCTTCCCATTCTAAACTACGTCCTCAAACACGTAAATCTGGGGGGAATTCCAAGTCCCCAAAAAAGAAATCTAAGAACCGTAAGTTTAATGACCATACTCAATATAATGATGGATATCATCAACAGGAATCTAATGGTAGGCATCACGGTGATTACTCTCACTATTATGTTTCCCCTAGGAGAACATATGGTGAGGATCAATACTCTAGATATTCTGTCCCCACCCAGAACCGATTTCAACCTTTGAGAGGTAGGCTCGGTTCACACTGGGGCGACTTGGGATCCGACTTGTACGCCCTCAAGTCGCCCCAGAAATAGTCTCAATGGGAGTGAACGCTAGCGTCTTAATAGACGCTACTGAAGTCGCTCCGACTTCGGAGCGTACTCCCTGTACTACTTTGATCCGACTTCAGCCCATTGACTATCATTGAAGTCGGATCAAAGTCGGATCGCCGTCTCGCATGATCCGACTTCGGTATGCGACTTGTGCTCAGATGATCTTGAGGAGGAACTCCACACCAAATTTTAAATAAAAATCCGGCATGGGTTCCCCCTCCAGGAGCATACCAGGCCCCCCAATCCATACCAGACCCTTATCTGAGCACGCAGCCCGGCCGGACAGGAATAGGGGTGGGGGACGAGCGGGCGCCCCCCCCCCCTCCTGAACCGTACCAGGCCGCATGCCCTCAACATGGGGGGGGTTGGTGCCTTGGGGGAGGGGGGCGCGCTGCGGCCCCCCCACCCCAAAGCACCTTGTCCCCATGTTGATGAGGACAAGGGCCTCTTCCCGACAACCCTGGCCGTTGGTTGTCGGGGTCTGCGGGCGGAGGGCTTATCGGAATCCGGGAGCCCCCTTTAATAAGGGGGCCCCCAGATTCCGGCCCCCCACCCTATGTGAATGAGTATGGGGTACATCGTACCCCTACCCATTCACCTAGGGAAAAAGTGTCAATTTAAAAAAAAAACTACACAGATTTTTAAAGTATTTTATTAGACAGCTCCGGGGGTCTTCTTCCGACTTCGGGGGTCTCTCCGGTTCTTCTCCGCGCTCTCCGGGTCTTCTGCCGGGCTCCTCCGCTCTCTTCTGCTCTTTTGCCGCTCTTTTGCTAAAGCGGAGGAGCCCGGTCTTCAATCTTCTGCCCTCTTCTCTTCTTCTGATGTTGACACGACGCTCTCTCCGGCTAGAATGCTCTCTGTGCGCTCCGCTCTGACTTATATAGGTGGTGACCACGCCCCCTTATGCCGTCACAGTCCCTGGGCATGCTGGGACTGTGACGCTTTAGGGGGCGTGGTCATGTCCCTTATGTCCCCCTTATGCCCCCTTAGGGCCTGGTATGCTCTTGGAGGGGGAACCCATGCCGGATTTTTATTTAAAATTTGGCGCGGAGTTCCCCCTAAAGATTCATACCAAACACAGTGGCGGGGATCCAAGTTGGATCCCCGTTCATTGAAAGTCGGACACATGTCGCAGGGCAAAGTCGGATCCACAAGTCGTGTTGAAGTCGCGTTGAAGTCGTGTTGCCCCTGTGTGAATCGAGCCGTATGGATTACCAACAGGATAACTATGAAAGACACAAGAAAAGAGGAGAATATTTCTCCGAGCCTCGTACCCCCAGAAGAGGTACACAGAACGATAGGCCACCTTGGTACCAACCACCTCCCTCTCAACAGAGGGATCAGAAGGGTTGGCAGTCTCCCTACCAACCCCGATGGGATGAATACTCCCAGCCTCAACATTGGGGTTTTCCTGGGGGGAATCAAAACCCCCAAAGACCTATAGAAAAAAGAGAGAAGTCAGAGGGGGGAGGAGATCAAAGAGCAAAAAGAAAACGGGAATGAGTGGAAAGGGTATTTTCAATTTAAGTAAAACTTCTTTGACTCAGGCTGAGACTTGTATTCTAGATAAGTGTCTTAAATTTGTACCCCCTAAATCTCTTAATAAGTTTCAAACGTACATGGACATTCACAAGTACACTAGAAAACTAAACATCAAAAGATACATGTTGTCCAATCCTATCAGCTCTCAAGGTGCGACTCCCACTAATATCAGAAATTCAGGTTTAGCGAATGCTTCCCTGTTTAATCCACCTGGAGGCTTACCCGCCTCCTTAAAAGTGTTTAGGGATGTTCTCCTGAGAGATCTTGATCGTCTGAAAATTCAAAATATTAAAATGTCGAGAGAATTACAGCTTGGCCTAGACTCGTTGTGTAAACGAAAAGACCTTGTGATCAGGCCAGCTGACAAAGGGAGTGGGATAGTAGTCCTGGATAAGGCCGACTATCTTCAGGAACTTGAAAATTTAGTGAGCGATAGAGACACTTACAAACCCCTGAGATCAGATCCGAGAGTAAAATTTAAAAAGGAATTGGAAAAAATTGTAGATCGTGGCTTTGAGCTGGGTATTATTAACAAAAAGGATAAATCCTTTTTGGTTCCAGTGGCGTTGAGGATTCCTGTCATGTACTACCTGCCCAAGATCCATAAGGATCCGGTTCACCCCCCAGGTCGTCCAATTATTAGTGGAATAGACTCCATCACGTCTAGGGCAGGTAAGTACATTGACAGTTTCCTCCAACCACTGGTCCAACTCTTGCCAGCCTATATTTAAGACAGCAGGAACACCATCAATCTGCTTAAGAATTGTGGTTATAGGGATGGACATTGGCTAGTTACTGCCGATGTCACATCCTTATATACTATAATCCCCCTTAATTGGGGCATTAATTCAGTTAAATATTTTTTGAACAAGGATCCTGCATTACCAAGGAAACAGAAACGTTTTATCACTGACCTTTTGGAATATGCCACTACACATAATTTTTTCTGGCACAATAATCAGTTTTTTCTTTAAACTAAGGGTGTCGCCATGGGGGCCAAGTTTGCCCCCAGCCTGGCGAATCTTTTCATGGGGAAGTGGGAGGAGGACGTCGTCTATGCCCAACAAAGACCCGAATTGGTCCTGTGGGCCAGGTATATAGACGACGTCCTCCTCCTATGGAATGGCACCCATGAATCACTCTGCTTATTTATGGAGGGTCTAAATAGGAATGAGAGAGGGATCATATTGAAATATGAGGCCAGTCAACAAAGGATTAACTTCCTTGACCTGGAGATTCGAAGTGAAGGGAATGTTTTACTCACCTCTACTCATTTTAAGGTCACAGACCGGAACTCATTCAACCCTCGTGACAGTTGTCACCATAAAGCATGGTTAGATTCTGTCCCTAAGAGTCAGTATATTAGGATAAAGAGGAATTGCTCTACCACTACTGACTTTTTGGCCCAATCCAAGATTCTCACTGAGAGGTTTTTGGAGAAAGGGTATGAGGCCCATTTTTTGAAAGAGAAATTTGATCAAGTCGACCAGCTCGATAGAGATCTATTCCTTGCGGATAACACCAGTAGTAATACCGATAGGAATGTGGTCTATCCGTTTATAACTGGATACTCCCATCAACATTTTTCAATCAAAAAACTATTACACAAACACTGGAACATTGTTAAAAATGATCCCTTATTGGGACCACTTCTCCCTGATAAGCCTCAGATCGTGTTTAGAGGTGCCCCTTCAATTAAATCATGTGTGGTCTCTACTGTTTGTGACCCTCCTATTAAAAAACCCATGTTTTTTTCAAAATCTAGTAGGATACTATAGGTGTAGGAACTGTGCAGTCTGTTCCGTTAATGCCATTACAGAAAGGAAGGTCAGCCAGTTTTACTCCAATAGCACCTCCCGGGAATTTTCCATTAAATCTTTCATCACTTGTTCAACGACTCACGTTGTGTATCTTCTCACCTGCCCGTGCGGGCTTCATTATGTGGGCCGTATTGTACGATCATTGCAGGTGAGACTCAATGAACACATCGGAAATATAAGGAGAGGCTTCAAAGGCCATCCTGTTTCTAAACATTTCCTTGAAGTACAGGACCCTAGGGGCACCTCATTTGTGGGAATAGATAGACTCAAACTACCGTGGAGAGGAGAATCCAAGAGGCGTGCCATTTCCAAGTTGGAAATGGAGTGGATCTATAAAATTCGCTCTCTTAGGATTAAATGTGGATATCGAGATAAATGCGTTTATCGACAATTCTTAATATATGAATTTTCTGTGTTATAATTATTAATAAGCTTTCATTTTTTTTATTTAATAATTTTATTGTAATTTCATGTTATTTTTCATTTTTTTTATTTATGGGCATTTTTACTTTTTATAGGTATTATTCTGTCAATAATTTTTTACAGTGGCTTCCCCTCTTATTAATGTGTAATTACATAAATACACTATCTGGTGTTTTCCATTCAGATGAAAGCTCCATCTTTCACTTTGCCCAGACAATTGGTATAGTGGGGGAATAATGGGTAATCTACTCATACATTTATCTTTTAAGTAATAAGTATATAGTGTGTTGTATATTCCTAATACTATTTTTCCCACTTACAAGCGGTTCAAACTCTGACAGTATAAACTACATTTTATGATACTTTGAACTAGCTTAGTAGATGTCATTTTGATTTACTCTGCGGTTCTTGATTCGGGAGTATACATACAAGACCTACTTCTAGATCAGTTTATTTTTGTTTTTCGTCTTATACTGTTAGTCTCCTTTGTGTTCCTCTTTGAAGGGATTCTAGTATGGAGCGTTCGTCCCGTGGTGAGCACCAGATAGAGGCTTGGTCTCCCTTCCTTATTTCCTTGTTGTTGCTAAGCGCTGAACGATACCCAGATGAAAACGAGGTCTGGTTTTCGTCCAGCGCTATATAGGTGATGGCTCAGTGCGTCGCCCGTGCCCCTTTGAAGACGTCATTTATGACGAAACATGTAGGGCGTGGCTGCGCACTGTACGCCATCACGTCGTTCGATCCATGTTATGCATGGGTGTTCGTTTTTTCATATGCCGGCTTTTTTAATGTAATTTTATATTGTAATATGGAGTTTGGTTCTCCGGCCCTGCTTTTACCAATAGATTCATCTATAATTTACTACACCATTGGAGCCCTTTTCTGCTTTTTTTCACCTACCACCTTCAGGCAGAGTGGGTGTCCCCCTTCAGGCAGACGGATTGGACCAGTCCCGTTTGGAAACGCTCCACTCACCAGCCGAGTCGGACACCACCATTCAACTGTCCCCGCAGAGGGCTATATCTGCACGCGCACAAGACCTTGCTAACAGGGAGGTCCATCAATTCGGGTAACGGTCCATCCTTAATGTTCTTCGGATTTACTGCTTTTATGGGATACATCCTTACATCCTCTTCTCCTCCTTCCACTCATATGGGCTGTTTTCGGTGAATTGTGGATTTGTATTCCTACCTTTATGGATTTGATGCACTTTTACTGAACTTTTTTTCTTTGGAAAGGGACTTTACTCATAATTACAATATGGTCTGATTCCTGATCATGTTTGTTCTTTTCACATGTTTGATGACACATTGAGCACTTGATTTATTCACTATTGATTTATTTTGTTTTTTATTTGATTGCATTTATTCAACTTTATTTAAGGATATCTTATTAAGTATTTATTGCTTGTATTTACTTATAAGTAACATATTAACTTTGATTGTAAGCGCACTTATTTTTACTTATTAAAGTTAAAATGTTATCCTTCAAAGTATATCTAAAGCTAAAATCGTTTTTTTGGTTTGATGGAGTAGGTCAGGTTTTGAGGCCTCATGCACACTGGATGTTTTTCCAGCTATTGTTTTTGGCTTCAGATGTTTTTTTTCTGCAGCCAGTAAACTCCCACATAGGCTGTTATCAGCAGTTTTTGGCAGGGGCGTTTTCTGGCTGGGAAAAGAACCCCAGAACTAGTGGGTTCTAAGAGGAGTTTTTCAGCTGTAAAAATGCTCTAACTCTGATAAAAGTTAAAAAAACACTCAAAAACACCAAAAAAAATGAAAAAAACTTGGCTATTTGGCATTTATCAGTGTTTTTCAACCATAAGCTTTTGTGGGAGTATAGTTTTGCTAAAAAAAGCTAAAAAAATGCTACAGCTGAAAAACACAAAACGCCAAAAAACGCTACTGCAAAAACTCATTCTACAGCTAACGCTACTACCATTTTTATAACGTTCAGTGTGCATGAGGCCATAAAGTGATACTAAACCCACAACAGTAAAATCAGTCTGTATAAGCAGTAAAGCATGCTTGTTATACTCACTGTGGAATCTAAGGGGTTAATCATTTGCGTTGTGTAAAAAGGCTGTTTGATCCTGTCTTCTCTGCTCCTCCTCTTCTTTCACTGTCTCCAAAAAATAACCTGATATTTACAGAGACAGGTGACGGGCTGCATATGCTCAGTTTGGTGTGTATTGCTAGAGAGTTATTTTCTTTTCTTGGGAGAGTGAACGTGATCAGCACAGGGCCAATCAGCACTGTCCAGACATGTCCAGACAGAGGATCAGGGGAGGATGAAAACTCCTCCTACAAGCTTTACTAGGAACTGATACAAGTCACAAGACTGCTATATACTGCTGATGAGAAAGTATTTATCCATTTATAAAGAAAGTGGGGTGAATGGCGCTCCCTACTGGGGGGTAATATATTCTATTTAAGCAACACCAGTGCTACCAAACGACTATAATGATACACACAAGTGATAACCCCCCATCATGTAATTATATGTAAACCAATTAATCACTGCTACAAGATAAATCAGTGCTAGCATAAACCCATAAATAACAAAGTGTAGACTCAGTGATATATAGTTGTATACAGTGCTAAGTATATATACAGTAATGTGCCAAAAAAATGTGCCAAAAAATCATATCAAGTCCAATATGTGGATATCAGAAAGCGACTCATCCACTATGAGATACAAATTATGATAAATGATGGTAGAGTGTCGCAAAAATAATAGTAAAAAAATTTAATAAAAAAGGATAAAAATAAAAATAGGTGCAACTCCAAAAATGGCGAAAACGGAGATATTTTAAAGTTCAGACAGTCTTGTGACTCTTGTGCTCAATATTGACTGGTGACTTCTGTGCTCCCCCTATGGCTCCCCACTCACCAGCTCCTCATACCCCTACAGGGGTGTCAGGCAGTATGGGACATCATAGGTGCTCCTCATGGATGGTCTCCTGCGGTTCCTCTGTCAGTGGCCCGTGCATCTACTTAGACAGGACATCCAGATCAGCTGCACATCACTGCCCCTGCTCCCATGTCCCGAACGGGGGTCTTCAGTAGTAAGTCCTCATAGGAAGAGATATTGCTCCCATAGTGTAGTATTTTAGGTAAAAAAAGCTTTTATTTAAAATTATAAAGTCCCTACATCAGGGATAAAAGCTACAGAAACACTACAACATATGTGCAATCAGTATCGGTGGCCGCCTTTGAAAACGTTGATGACGAAACGCGTAAGCCGGGGCTACGCACTTACGTCACTTCTGGTGCGGAGACAGGGAGCCTTGAACGCAGCTGGACCGCAGGCTGCTAGACGGCTCTTCCTAGATACAGATACCGATTGCACATATGTTGTAGTGTTTCTGTAGCTTTTATCCCTGATGTAGGGACTCTTTATGATTTTATAATTTTAAATAAAAGCTTTTTTTACCTAAAATACTACACTACGGGAGCAATATCTCTTCCTATGAGGGCTTACTACTGAAGACCCCCGTTCGGGACATGGGAGCAGGGGCAGTGAGTAGATGCACGGGTCACTGACAGAGGAACCGCAGGAGACCATCCATGAGGAGCACCTATGATGTCCCATACTGCCTGACACCCCTGTAGGGGTATGAGGAGCTGGTGAGTGGGGAGCCATAGGGGGAGCACAGAAGTCACCAGTCAATATTGATCACCAGACTGTCTAAACTTTAAAATATCTCGGTTTTCGCCATTTTTGGAGTTGCACCTATTTTTATCCTTTTTTTATTACATTTTTTTACTATTATTTTTGCGACACTACCATCATTTATCATAATTTGTATCTCATGGTGGATGAGTCCCTTTCTGATATCCACATATTGGACTTGATATGATGCACATTATTTTGGCACATTACTGTATATATACTTAGCACTGTATACAACTATATATCACTGAGTCTACACTTTGTTATTTATGGGTTTATGCTAGCACTGATTTATCTTGTAGCAGTGATTAATTGGTTTACATATAATTACATGATGGGGGGTTATCACTTGTGTGTATCATTATAGTGGTTTGGTAGCACTGGTGTTGCTTAAATAGAATATATTACCCCCAGTAAGGAGCGCCATTCACCCCACTCTCCACTTTCTTTATACACAATTAGCCCTCTAGGGGGTTAACAGGGGAGGCTGCATGCCTTCTTTTTCTTTTTTTCTTTTTTTTTTGTGTTTGTAGTCCTAAGCCCAGAGTTTCTGCTCTCTTTTATTTATCCATTTATATTTACTAAAATAATTACATTTCCATGTTCTGTGTACTGTGGGAGACCAGATATAGTGAATGCAGTTTTTGGGTTTAGTAACACTTTAAGGCTCCATTCACACTAGCGTGTTTTTTGATGCATTTTGCATGAATGCATGGGAATTTTTTAACATGGGTTCCTATGGAACATGTTCACATCAATGCCTTTTTGTACCTCTCCATTTTTGGAAAGGGTCAGGGACTTTTTTTCATGCAAAATGCAGCGTTTTGCATGTAATAGAATTCAATGGACCAGCATCAAAAACACAAGTGCAGCGTTTTTTCAGCGTTTTTACAGCGTTTTTGGCGGGGGTTTTTTTCTTTTTAATTTCTTTTAGACTGTATACAGTCTAAAAAAAACTGTAAAAAAAAAAACGCAAAACGCGGCAAAAACGCTGCTCAAAAACGTGGCAAGCATCACAAAAAGAACTCCAAAAACGCTAAAAAGCAACATGCATAGATGTGAATCGAGCACGTTTTTGAGCAGCGTTTTTACAGCGTTTTTGCGGCGTTTTTGCCACGTTTTGCTATTTTTTTTTTTTACAGTTTTTTTTAGACTGTATACAGTCTAAAAAATTTTTAAAAAACGCCAAAAACGCATCAAAAACGCACCAAAAACGCTGTAAAAACGCTGCACTTGCATTTTTGATGCTGGTCCATTGAATTCTATTGCATGCAAATGCTGCATTTTGCATGAAAAAAGTCCCTGACCCTTTCCAAAAATGTAGAGGTACAAAAAGGCATTGATGTGAACATGTTCCATAGGAACCCATGTTAAAAAATTCCCATGCATTTCTGCAAATTGCAAAATGCATCAAAAAACGCGCTTGTGTGAATGGAGCCTAAGAGGAGTTTTTCAGCTGTAAAAACGCTCTAACTCTGAAAAACGCAAAAAAATACTAGGGTTGAACCAATACCGTTTTTGTATCGGCAAGTATGAGTACCGATACTTTGAAGTATGGGTAAATGCAAAAAAATCGCGACCAGGTATTGGTACTTTTGGCAGTGTGGGCAGGTGCCAAGTCCTGCTGGAAAATGAAATCAGCATCTCCCTAAAGCTGGTCAGCAGAGGAAAGCATGAAGTGCTCTAGAATTTTCTGGTAGAGGGCTGCGCTGACTTTGGACACAGTAGACCAACACCAGCAGATGACATGGCTCCCCAAATCATCACTGACTGTGGAAACTTCACACTGGACCTCATGTAACTTGGATTCTGTGCCTCTCCACTCGTCCCCCAGACTTTGGGACCTGGATTTCCAGTGATGATTTGGGGAGCCGTGTCATCTGCTGGTGTTGGTCCACCATGTTTTATCAAGTCCAAAGTCAGCGCAGCCCTCTACCAGGAAATTCTAGAGCACTTCATGCTTTCCTCCGCTGACCAGCTTTATGGAGATGCCGATTTCATTATCCAGCAGGACTTGGAACCTGCCCACACTGCCAAAAGTACCAATACCTGGTTTAATGATCATGGTATCACTGTGCATCATTGGCCAGCAAACTCGCCTGACTTAAACCCCATAGAGCAGGGGTCTTCACACTATGCCCCCCTCCCAGTTGTTCAGGAACTACAATTCCAATCATGCCTAGTCATGTCTGTGAATGTCTGAGTTTTACAATGCCTCAAGTGAGGTGTAAAAAAAAAAAAAAAAAATAGTGAAAAAATGGCGTGGGGTACCCCCTCTAGGTCCATACCAGGTCCTTCGGGTCCCCCACACGCCAACATTTTTTTTTAAATGGCTTCCCGACTCCCTCCTTAGCAACCAGCTATATACAGTGTTTTAAACAAAAAATAAAAACTGCAAAACACATCAAAGATCGCATCACAAACACAACATTTGCGTTTCTGGTGTGATTCCATTGAACTCTATTACACGCAGAGCGCGGGTAAAAAAAAAAAAAAAGGGTCCCGGACCCTTTCTAAAAACACACCAGTCGCAAAACGCATAGATGTGAACGTTTACTATAGGAAACCATGTTAAATGGACTGTAGTCTGCAAACTGCAAAATGCACTTAAAAACACATAGGTGTGAACCTAGGATAAGAGGCTATGAGGCCCAATCCTGCCCTCAGCTTGATGTCCTGATGTCTCCCGGGTAAGACTCAGGCTGTTTAGGGCCACCCTAGGGGTCAGGGTCCCTTGAGGCCAACAGGTAAGAGTTTCCAAAGTGTTGGGAAATCCCCATTTGATTGGCTGAGATTGTTACTCATCCCACAGGGTAGCAATTTAAAGCCTATGGGGCCTTTCTGAGGTCTGTCGGTAAATTTAACGTCTAGAGGCCAATTGAATGTCTAAGGGACAAAAAATACAACAAAAGCTACACGATGTTGATGCAGCAAGACACGAGGACAGTCCTGCCCTCAATGCAATGCTTGGATGTTGTGTAGAGCTATTCTAAGGGGAGTTAAAAACCACCAATGTTGTGTAGGGCTACCCTACTGTACGATATTGATCACACATGTGGAAATTGACCACTGGTGTGCACACCAGTGGTACATAGCCTATCCATGTTGTGTAGGGCTAAGATAAGGGTTAATACTGAACACCCACGTGGTGGTGTAGGGCTGTTCTAAAGGACAATATTGACTACCAGTTTGGTGAAGGGATGCTTTAAAGCATATGTGTCAAACACAAGCCCCGCGGGCCAAATCCGACCCACCAAGCCAGTTCATGTGGCCCTCACACCTCTCCTCCAGCTGCAGCACCCCCCACCTAGCAGTCAGCAGCAGAGAGGATTGTCTCTGTTCCCCTCCCTGTCTCAGCAGTAGGCAGCAGAGAGGACATAACTCTTCTGGCAGATCCTGCACTTCTCTGTGCAGCCACAGCACCCCTTCGTCTCTGCCTCCCTTGATCTCACCATTTAGCTCTGACAAATGACTCCAACCCTCCTTTGGTCCTCCTCCAGACCCTGCATTTTCTTCTCCCCAGCTCCACCCCAAGCTTCTTCCCAGCAGCAGCACAAGGTAAGGGAGTGCACTGTGATTTAAGGGAGGGTGGGGGACTCTTGACTTCTGATGATGGGTGGATCTTGACATCTGCTGTAAAAGGGGGTAGGGTATGCTGTGGAGTTGATGAGGAACTTAAAAAATATTTTAAGGGTTTTCAAACATAAAAAGGTTGGGAAAAGATACTCTAAAGAGTAATAATGACCCCCGGCCTTGCCTAAGAAACATTAATCATTCTTGGCAAGACATCTGTCCATCTATGGCTGGCCAAAGTACGGCAAAAAGTTGCCAAAATGCAACACAGCCAATTGAACTTTCCCCATGCTACTGGTCAGCTGGGGCCATCTGCTCAGATCTGGAGATCATACAATGGACTGAGCTTGTCACTCATCCTATCATGCAATGATTTTATGGGGCATTCTAATGCCTATGTAGGCAATCTAGCCTCTACAGAGGTTGTCTACAGGGTTCTCTAATGTCTATGAGGCAATCTAATGTAAATGGGTATCTCTAATGTCTATAGAGTGATCTAACCTCCATGGGTCGCTCTAATGTCCATGGCATGCTCAAACCTCCATGGATGAGTCTAACCTCCATGGGTTGCTCTACCCTCCATGGGGTCCTCTAACATTTATGGGGCGCCTTAACCTCCATGGGGTGCTACTAACATCTATGGGGTACTCTAACCTTCATGGGGCATGTCTATAGGTCACTCTAACGTCCATGGAGCACTCTAACAACTATGGGACTTTCTAGCGTCCATGGGGTGCTCTGTCTATGGGCCGTTTTAACCTCAGTAGGTCTCTCTAAGGTCCATAGGGTGCTGTGTCTATGGAGTGCTCTATTGTCTATGGGACGCTGTAACCTCAGTAGGTGACTCTGAGGTCCATGGTGGGCTCTACACTACATGGCATGCTTTGTCTATGGAGTGATCTAACGTCAATGGAGAACTCTAACGCCAATGGGGAGTTTTAGTGTCCATAGGGTGCTTTGTCTATGGGTCGCTCCAACCTCAGTAGGTTAGTCTAAGGTCCATGGAGTGCTCTAAACTCCATGGGTCACTATAATATCCGTAGACTGCTCTAAATAGGGTGCTCCAACATCCATGGGGCCTTCTAACCAACATGGGGTGCACTAACCTTCATGGGTCGCTCTAAGATCTATGAGGCCCTCTAGAATCCATGGGTCGCTCTAAGATCTATAAGGCACTCTAAACTCCGTAGGGCACTCTAACATCTATGGGGCCTTCTAACGTCCATGGGTCACCCAAACATCTTTGGAGCCTTCTAACTTCCATGGGTCACTAAAACATCTAAGGGGTCTTCAAACTTCCATGGGTCATGGTAACATCTATGGGACCCTGTAACCAACATGGGGTGCTCTAACCTCCATGGGACCATCTAACCCCCATGGGTCACTCAAAGATCTATGAGGCACTCTAACCTCCATTGGGCGCTCTAACATCTTTGGAGCCTTCTAACTTCCATGGGTCACTAAAACATCTAAGGGGCCTTCTAACCTCCATAGGTCGTGCTAACATCTATCAGACCCTCTAACCAACTTAGGGTGCTCTAAACTCCATGGGTTGTTTAAATCTATGGGGCACTCTAACCTCCATGGGTCGCTGTAAGATCTATGGGGTCCGCTAGACTCCATGGGTCCCTCTAATATCTATGAGGCACTCTAACCTGCATGGGTCGTACTAACATCTATGGGGCCCTCTTACCTCAATGAGTTGTTCAAATCTATAAGGCACTCTAACCTCCATAGGTCGCACTAAGATCTATGGGGCCCTCTAGACTCCATGGGTCTCCCTAAGATCTATGGGGCCTTCTAATCATCATTGGGTGCTCTAACCTCCATGGGTCGTTCTAACCCCTATGGGTCACTCAAAGACTTATGAGTCACTCTACTCTAAGTTCTATGGGGCCTTCTAACTTCCATGGGTCACTCAAACATCTTTGGGACCTTCTAACCAACATGGGGTGCTCTAACCTCCATTGGTCGTTCTAACCTCCATGGGTCACTCTAACATCTATGGGACCCTCTAACCAACCAGGGATGCTCTAAGCTCCATGGGTCATTCAAATCTATGTAGCCCTCTAACCCCTATGGGTCGCTCCAAGATCTATGAGGCACTCTAACCTCCATGGGTGGCTCTAAGATCTATGAGGCACTC
Organism: Lithobates clamitans; assembly: GCA_037952925.1. NCBI lineage: Eukaryota > Metazoa > Chordata > Amphibia > Anura > Ranidae > Lithobates > Lithobates clamitans. The sequence goes on along the minus strand of JBBGZY010002399.1, from coordinate 1,166,724 downwards.
TAACCTCCATGAGGCGCTCCTAACATCTTTGGGGCATTCTAACTTCCATGGGGCACTCAAACATCTATGGGGCACTCAAACCTCCATGGGGCGCTCTAAGATCTATGGGGCACTGTACCCTCCACGGGGCAATCTAAGCTCCACGGGGCGCTCTAAGCTCTATGGAACACTCTAACCTTCACGGGGCGCTCTAAGATCTATGGGGCCCCTCTAACCTTCACAGAACGCTCTAAAATCTATGGGGTGCTTTAAGATCTATGGGGCCCTCTATCCTCCGCAGGGCGCTCTAAGATCTGTGGGGCGCTCCACTCTAACCTCTTGGGGGGACCAATATGCAGCCCTCAGCCTGCCTTTGGCCAGAGAACCAGCCATTCCTAGCAGCTGTTCCCACTTTCTGCACAACACATTTCTGATTCTACAAATATCCCCCCAGTGTGTAAGAAGACATAAAGTTGGGGGGTTGGTGTGCAGTCCTCAGCAATGCCCCATGCCTGTTATTGCACACAGTATATAATAGATCACCATGTTGCCTACTTACCTGCCCTGGTGCATGCCCCGAGACCACACCCTCTGCACCCCCGCACTCAGCGCCCTCCGAGCCAGCAGAATCATCCTTCCCGATCGTGCCATCAGAGCCCCGCACAGCCACCGCAATAAGTCCGGACAAGGGAAACTCCCGAAAGCAGATGCGGGTACCTTTACTTAAACCACGCCCCCCGCCCCTAGTCCCCGCCCCGCGGGAGGCGCCCACTGGAACACAGCACCATTCCACCCAGCGTTTCGCGGCTGTATCGATTTGCCTATCCCCGCCCACACACCATATATGGTTGGGTGGAGGGGGTCAGCGAGGGAGCGTCTGAAAAGTTTTGTCGGCACATTTGGGCGCAGCTGCTCGGTGCCAACATGGGAATTCATTAATGAAAGTTTCTCTGTAGATGCCAATTACATAATATACAACCAGGATTACCAAGCAGGGATGAAGGTAAACATGGGGTGACCTGATATCACCTGTGCAACGCCAACCAGTTCACGAGAACATGTGTGCTGGGGGCATTTAGGGGTTAAAATAAAAAGTGACAACGCCTCACCCACTGTCACCCAATGCCCTCTGAAAAGCGATTAATAGCTGGTCGCTCTTCAGAGGGTGATACCAGTGTAAGCGCGCCCTTAAGCAAGGTTCACATCGTAGGCATGCGGACAGTGTGTGCTGGGTGTGCCTGGGCACACCCTTATCACCCCATGTGCATTAGCATTAACCAGGGGCGGCACCAGGTGGGTGGTTGGGGGTGCCAGTGGCCAGTGTAAATGCCCCCAATATATTAAAGACTAGCCTGCACTTTAGGAACACGTTACACTCATATTTAGGGTGTACATAGTGCGCTCCTCATCTACTGCCTCCCACCACCAGAGCCTCCTCCCTGTGACAGCAGGTGGCGTTCATATGTGTTTGAGCTTTGGGGTGCACTGCTGCCTGCACGCACCTACGGTTCACATATAGGCATTCACGTTTGCAGGTGAACATTTAACCACTTGTGGAGCGCTCACCATACATTTACTGCAGCAGGGCGGCCACGCAGCGCCAGTTTACAGATCTACAGGACCGTCTTTAACACGGGGCAAAAGGGGCAGCTGCCCCGGGTGCACTCATCGCTGTGGGGCCCAAAGCAGTTCCCTCTTGAGCCCACAAATAATTGATAAGTGAATTTTGGAGCGACCAAGAAAATGTTTTACTGAGGAAGAATGGGACGGCTGGGCGAAACAACATTATGTAATGGCGCTTCGCCCTGTGGCCACTAGGGGCGCATGTGCTCCGGCTGCTCGCCCCGGAGCCGATGCGAGTGCCCGGCAGTCGCGATGACCGCCAGGCTCCCACAATCACTTGTGACACATCGGGAACCAGGATCTGTGTGTGTAAAATATCTGGTTCTCTGAGGGGAGAAGAGACTGTGTGTTCATGCCAAGTATAAACAGCGATCTGTCATCTCCCCTAGACAGTCCCATCCCCCCTTCAGTTAGAACACAGAGAGGGAACGCAGCCCCCTAGTGTTTAACCCCTTCCCTGCCAGTGACATTTCTACAGTAATCAATGCATTTTTATAGCACTGATCGGTGTATAAATGCCAGTGGTCCCAAAAATGTGTCAAAAGTGTCCGATGTTTCCGCCATAATGTCACAGTCCCGATAAAAATCGCAGATCACCGCCATTACTAGTAAAAAAAAAATTAAAAATTGTAAAAATGCTATAAATCTATCCCCTATTTTGTAGGCGCTATAATTTTTGCGCAAACCAATCAGTATACGCTTATTGCGATTTTTATTACCAAAGATATGTAGAAGAATAAATATCGGCCTAAACTGAGAAAAAAATTGCTTTTAAAAAAAAAAAAAAAAAATGGGGATATTTATTATAGCAAAAGGTACAAAATATTGCGTTTTTTTCAAAATTGTCGCATTTTTTTGTTAATAGCGCAAAAAATAAAAACCGAAGAGGTTATCAAATACCACCAAAAGAAAGCTCTATTTGTGGGGAAAAAATGACGTCAATTTTTTTTGGGTGCAACGTCGCACGACCGCGCAATTGTCAGTTAAAGCGACGCAGTGCCGAATCACAAAAAATGGCCTGGTCATTCAGCAGCCAAATCTTCCAGGGCTGAAGCGGTTAAATATGGCCCCGCGTTCCTAGCATGCGTTTTGACATTTCCGGGTCTGGGGACTCGATGTCCGCCGGCGCCCCGCCGATTACACAGGACACATGTAGAACGACAATCTGTAATTGTAAACAAGGCAGATCGCCGTTCTGTCAGAAGGGAAGCCATTGATCCTGTGTTCCTGCTAAGCAGGGACATGCATCTTTGCCTTCCCCTTGTCAAAGCACCTCCCCCACAGTGAGTAGGCACACAATTAACCCTTTGAATCGCCCCTGGTGTTAACCCCTTCCCTGCCAGGGCCATTCGTACAGTGACAGGGCATATTTTTTTAGCACTGATCACTGTATTAGTGTCACTGGTCCCCAAAAAGTTGCAGTTAGTGTCCAATTTGTCCGCCGCAATATCCTGCTATCAGTGCTATTACTTTTGCACAAACAACTCAATATGCACTTATTGGGATTTTTTTTTACCAGAATACATATTGGAATAAATTGATGAAGAAATTCGATTTTTTACATTCTTTTATTGGATGTGTTTTATAGCAGGAAATAAAACATTTTATTTTTTTCGAAATTGTTGTTTGTTTTTTTTTGTTTGTTTATAGCACAAAAAACGCAGGAAAGCTCTATTTGTAGGGAAAAAAAAGGACACGTATTTTATTTGGGTACAGCGTCACACAACCGCGCAATTGTCAGTTAAAGTAACGCAGTCGCAAAAAAATGGCCTGGTCAGGAAGGGGGGTAAAATCCTTCCGGGGGGTGAAGTGGGTAATTTGAATGGGCGGTTGTACCCACGAGAAGCAGGGAAAGAAGTGCCCAGTGTGCATGGTGGTGGTGGTGGTGGGGGTGGGGTAGAAAACTGGAATTGGGTTGACCATACATTATTCTTTTATTGCATTAAGGTGTGTACCAAGGGGGGAGGACGGCAAACAAAACAACCCACCCCCTCCAGGTCGGTCAATCAGTCAAACCTCACAGCCCTCCCATCGCTCGCTCACATACCTCCCAACATTTTGAGATGGGAATGAGGGACATCTACTTGCAAACATATGTAGGCATAGGACACGCCCCCCAACACACCCCCTTAAAGGAGAATTAACACAAAAAAAAAGGTTAATTAAATTCACAAGGACTTTTTTTTTTACCACTACTATTCCTTTATATTGGCTTTTAAAGTTTACAAAAGTGCATTTTATATACAACTATAGAGATCAGACCAAAATGAGGGACAAATGAGGAGGAAAGAGGGACAGAGGGACATTGCTCCAAATCAGGGACAGTCCATCGAAATCAGGGACAGTTGGGAGCTATGCGCTCATCCGCCTACCAGCCCCGCACTTATCCCATTTAGGTTAAGTGTAGCTTTGGCTCCTTCCTGCGTCTCCTCCTCCTCCTCGGCGGCCAATACAGTTACTTCTCCTCTCAGCCAATCGGGTCCTGATTGCATAGCTCTCAACTGTCCCTAATTTCGACGGACTGTCCCTGATTTGGAGCAATGTCCCCCTGTCCCTCATTCCTCCTCATCTGTCCCTCATTTTGGTCTGATCCATATAGTTGTATATAAAACACACTTTTTATCTTTCAAAAAGTGTTTCCCAGTGCTAAACCTTTCATCTGATTTCTAAATTGCTGCATTTGTACATTTTAAAGCCAATATAAAGGAATAGTAGTGGTAAAAAAAAAGCCCTTGTGGATTTAATTAACCTTTTTTTTTTTGGTTAATTCTCCTTTAAGAGGGTGTGGCAGGGGGTGTGTCCTATGCCTACATACGTTTGTTAGTAGGTGTCCCTCTTTGTTGGGAGGCATGCTGATTGACCGGGGCGGGGGGGGGGGGGGGGGAGAATCAGGAAGACATCCATGTATGGCTGGCTTAAAGTGGTTGTAAACCCTTACATATACCCAGTGAGGTGACCCGCCTCACAAATGAAACAAATCCTCCTGTTTATCTGCTGTCTTCTCTTCTCTACATCCGTCCAAAGTTCTGAATTTATAAAGCTTGTCTGAGCGATCAGAGAAAAGTGGGCGGAGTCCTGAAATTGCACTCTGTAGAGCTCAGTGAGGAGAGCTCCGAAAACTGATTGGAGGGAAGATCTGAGGCTGTCAATCAGCTGGACATCCCTCCCCTGTCACCTTTTTTCTCTTGGTGTCGAGAAAACGTGTCAGAAGTGACTCATGCTGATAGTAGAGGAACGAGGCCACACACAGAAATGACACTCAGTGCTCTGGAGTGAGACACGTACACACTATAGAGGGATATGCTTTGTTCATATTTCATGTCTGATGTTTACAACCACTTTAACCACCTCAATACCGGGCACTTACACCCCCTTCCTGCCCAGGCCATTTTTCAGCTTTCAGCGCTCTCACACTTTGGATGACAATTGCGCGGTCATGCTACACTGTGCCCATGTGAAATTTTTATCATTTTCTTTACACAAATAGAGCTTTCTTTTGGTGGTATTTAATCAGTCCTGGGTTTTTTATTTTTTCCTAAAAAAAAAAAAAAAAAAAAGGCCCGAAAATTTTGAAAAAAAAAAGTTTTCTTAGTTTCTGTCAGTAAATTTTGTAAATAAGTCATTTTTCTACTTCTCAGATGGGCGCTGATGAGGCGGCACTGATGGGCAGTGCACTGATACGCTGCACTGATGGGCACTGATGTGGTGGCACTTATGGGCACTATTTAGGTGGCATTGATGAGGAGGCTCTAATATGCCACACTTATGGACACTGATAGGTGGCACTGATATGTGGCACTAATGAGCACTGATAGGCGGCACTGATGGGTGGCACTGGTGGGCACTCATAGGCGGCACTGGTGGGCACGGATAGGCGGCACTGATGGGTGGCACTGATGGGCATTGATGGGTGGCATTGATGGGCAGCAGTGATAGCCAGCACTGACTGGCATCACTAATGACCACTGATTGCTGGCACTTGTGGGCAAAGGTGGGCACTGATTGCTGGCAGTGGTGGGCACGCATTGCTGGCACTGGTGGGTCATATGACGTCCACCCAGAACAAGAGCCGCACAGCCCCGCCGTCATTTGATGGTGGATGGGCGGCAAATGGGTAAATTGTATCGTGCCAAATGCACACCCCCCCCCACCACTCCAAATTCCCCCTTCCAGCACAAATCCTCCCCCCAAAGATTTCCCCTACCTAGCACAAATTCCACCCCCCCCCCTAAAAAAAATCCTCTCCTATCACAAATCCCCTTTCCCCCTCCTACCTTATCACTTTTTGTAGCACAAACCCCCCAAATCCCCCATCCTAGCACAAATCCTCCTCTCCCATCCCCCTCCCAACACAAATCCCTAAGCATAGGGCCAGTTTACTGTCCTTCAGGTTTTGGGCTCCATAAACACCAGTGCGTTTTTTTAATGTTTTTTGCAGAAACGCAGAACATTTTTTTAACATGGGTTGCTATGGAAAACGTTCACATCATTGCATTTTTGTGCCTTTGCGTTTTTTGGAAAGGGTCAGGGATTTTTTTAAAATGCAAAACGCTGCTTTTTTTTTGTTTTTAATTCAATAGACTTCAACGGAGAAGCTGCAGAAAAGCACGGAGTGCGTTTTTCCTGCAATTTTGCCGCAATGTGCATTTTTTAATCAGCCCAACAACAAATTTGCCCAAAAAAAGCAAAAAAAAGCGCAAAACACAAATCGCTGTAAAAGCGCAGTAAAAAAAAAAGCACTGCAGAAACCTTTAAAAGCAACATGTATAAATGTGAATCGAGCCACTGAGAGGAATAGTGCCCCATCATTGGTATCAGTGGGAAGAATAGTGCCCCATCATTGGTATCAGTGGAAGGAATAGCGCCCCATCATTAGTATCAGTGGAAGAAATAGTGCCCCATCATTGGTGTCAGTGGGAGGAATAATGCCTCATAATTGGTCTCAGTGGGAGGAATAGTGCCCCATCATTGGTGTCAGTGGGAGGAATAATGCCCCATCATTGGTGTCAGTGGGAGGAATAGTGCCCCATCATTGGTCTCAGTGGGAGGAATAGTGCCCCATCATTGGTATCAGTGGAAGGAATAGTGCCCCATAATTGGTATCAGTGGGAGGAATAGTGCCCCATCATTGGTATCAGTGGAAGGAATAGTGCCCCATAATTGGTATCAGTGGGAGGAATAGTGCCCCATCATTGGTGTCAGTGGGAGGAATAGTGCCCCATCATTGGTATCAGTGGAAGGAATAGTGCCCCATAATTGGTATCAGTGGGAGGAATAGTGCCCCATCATTGGTGTCAGTGGGAGGAATAATGCCCCATCATTGGTGTCAGTGGGAGGAATAGTGCCCCATCATTGGTATCCGTGGGGGAATAGTTCCCCATCATTGGTATCAGTGGGGGAATAGTTCCCCATCATTGGTATCAGTGGGAGGAATAGTGCCCCATCATTGGTGTCAGTGGGAGGAATAGTGCCCCATCATTGGTGTCAGTGGGAGGAATGGTGCCCCATCATTGGTGTCAGTGGAAGGAATAGTGCCCCATCATTGGTGTCAGTGGAAGGAATAGTGCCCCATTATTGGTGTCAGTGGAAGGAATAGTGCCCCATTATTGGTATCAGTTGAAGGAATAGTGCCCCATCATTGGTATCAGTGGAAAGAATAGAGCCCCATCATTGGTATCAGTTGAAGGAATAGTGCCCCATCATTGGTATCAGTGGGAGGAATAGTGCCCCATCATTGGTATCAGTGGAAGGAATAGTGCCCTATTGTTGGTGTCAGTGGCAAGAATTATGCCCCCATTGTTAGTATCAGTAAAAGTAATAGTGCCCTATGGGCCTGATAAAGGCAAACAAAGGGCCACATCTGGCCCCAGGGCCGCAGTTTGGAGACCACTCTTCTAAATCACCACTCCTAACACACACCCCCATATTTCCTCCTCTAGAACAATTATTACCCCGTGCAGCCCCCTCAAATTCCCCCTCCCAACACAAATCCCCTCCACCCCATCTCCTTGAGGCGCTCCCCCCCCCCCTCACATGATACTGCATTGCCCAGGGCCGCCCCCCCTCCTGCTCATCACTCGACCAGCTGATGTCAGCACAGGTGAGCAGGTAGGAGTCAGTGGAAATACAAAGTCCCCTCTGTCCCCATCAGTTCATTGCCATGTGTTGCAAACCAGAAAGTCGACTCATTTCCCACGCTCCCTAAACTAGTACTGCCAGATCTGTGGGCGTGGCCTCACAACTTTCCTTTCTATACTTTTATTTGATTAGGAAGTGAGATTGTAACATTGAAACTGATGACAGTGACATTCATTATCTTGTCATACAAGCCATTGTACATACCAACCTGAGGTTTATAGGTTCAATAAACACCGATCGACCAAACCACACAATGCGGGTCAGGAAAATCAGTATGATTATGATTATGATCGACAATTTACCATTTTTTGTTATAGTTTGCCAGCATTGGGCTCACCATACACATTACAATCAACTTTCGGCTGACCATACACTGCAAAATCTGATTGCACAATCTCCTTTACATCTACCTTAAACCATGTAGTGCAAGGGCCTGCCTGATCGGATACTTATGGCATGGATCCTTTAGGTAGGTCCTTATATGACATAGTCTGGTAAAGCTAAAGCAGATTGTACATTACGTTTGGCCAGCTTCAGATTTATCAAAACCATATGAGGACCAACTTAATCTATCCAATCAGGCAGTCCCTTGCACTACATACAGTATTTGCTGGTTGATTTTGCCGTCGTTCACACCAATGCGATTTGAGAGTTGAAAATCGCATGAAAAGTCGCAGCCTATTTTGGCAACGGAACCGTTCAGATTGTTGCGACTCAAGTGAAAAAGGTTTCTGCACTACTTTTCTTTTCATTGCGACTCGCATTGACTTCTGTTAAATGAAGTCGCAAGTCACAATAACATTGAGGATCCAAATCGCACTGATCTGCGGCTTGGAAATCGCACGGAAGTAGCGCGATTTCAAAGCCTCACTGGTGTGAACCCGGGCTTAACCACTTCCTGAATGGGCCCTTTCTGCCACTTTTTGTTTACAAGTAAAAATTTGTATTTTTTTTACGAGAAAATTACTTAGAATCCCCAAACATTATATATATAGATATATCTATATCTATCTATCTATATATATATATATATATATATATATATATATATATATCTATAGATATAGACATATATCTATATCTATAGCTATATATATATCTATATATATCTATCTATATATATCTATCTATATCTATCTATCTATATCTATATATATCTATCTATATCTATCTATATTTATATATATCTATCTATATATATATATATATATATATATATATATATATATATATATACACACACATACACATTTATTTATTTATTTTCTTTAGCAGAGACCCTAGAGAATAAAATGGCGATTGTATTTGTGCAGCGGTTTTTCAAATGCAATTTCAACCACTTGCCGACCGTTGCACGCCGATATACGTCGGCACAATGGCAGCGGTGGGCAAATAGGCGTACCTGTACGTCCCCTTTCATCGGTGGGGCTAGTGGGCGTGTGCCTCGTACAGCGTGACCGTGGGCGCGGGACCCGCGGACTCAATGTCCGCCTCTCCCAGCGATCGTGTCACGAACCCGCATAACCGGGGAGATGTAAACAAGGCATTTCCCCGTTCTGCCTAGTGACATGACAGAGATCACCGCTCCCTGTCATCGGGAGCGGTGATCGCTGTCATGTGACTAGTAGCCCCCCCCACAGTTAGAATCACTCCCTAGGACACACTTAACCCCTTGATCGCCCCCTAGTGTTTAACCCCTTCCCTGCCAGTGTCATTTACACAGTAATCAGTGCATTTTTATAGCACTGATCGCTGTATAAATGACAATGTTCTCAAAATAGTGTCAAAAGTGTCCACCATAATGTCGTAGTAACGATAAAAATCGCAGATCACCGCCATTACTAATAAAAAAAAATGAATAATAAAAATTCCATAAAACTATCCCCTATTTTGTAGATGTTATAAATTTTGCGCAAACCAATCAATATACGCTTACTGGGATTTTTTTACCAAAAATATGTAGAAGAATACATATCGGCCTAAACTGAGGAAAAAAACATTTTTTTTATATATTTTTTTGGGATATTTATTATAGCAAAAAGTAAAAAATATTACCTTTTTTTTTAAAAAAATTGTCGCTCTTTTTTTGTTTATAGCGCAAAAAATAAAAACCGCAAAGATGAGCAAATACCACCAAAAGAAAGCTCTATTTGTGGGGGAAAAACAGGACGTCAATTTTGTTTTGGTGCAACATCGCACGACCGCGCAATTGTCCGTTAAAGCGACACAGTGCCATATCGCAAAAAGTGCTCTGGTCAGGAAGGGGGTAAAATCTTCCAGGGCTGAAGCAGTTAATGTAAAAAACACAATATATAACCCATTTTTGTGAAAGATGATGTTAAATAGATACCTAACATGTCACACTTTAAGCTCGTGGAACAGCAACAAATCTACAAATCTCCTTAGACGATGCTATAATTTTTTTTACAGGTTACCTGTTTAGAGTTGCAGAGGAGGTCTAGTGTTAGAATTATTGCTCTCGCTCTAGCGATCACGGCGATACCTCACATGTGTGGTGCGAACACCATTTACATATGTGTGCGTGACTTACGAATGCGTTCCCTTCTGTGTGGGAGGGATGGAGGCAATTTAAATTTTTTATTTTAGTTTTTATTTTCACACTGTCCGTTTCATTTTTTTGATCACTTTTATTTCTATTACAAGGCATGTAAATATCCCTTGTAATAGAAATGATGATGACAGGTCCTCTTTATGGGGGAGATCTGGGGTCTATAAGCCGCCAAATTTCTCCTCTACCTTTAAAAGCAAAAGATAAAAAAAAATTTGTATCTTTCGCTTAAAAAAATAAATAAAAAACTGTTTACTTCCGCCCTAGACCAGAAGTGATGTCACGACGTTGCTCTGGTCCTCCAAGACCATAGAGGTGATCAGAGACAATCTAGTCTCTGTTCACCTTCTATGGCCAGCCGCGCCAACCGTCAGATTGTTTTCCGGGCTCTCTGGTAAGAAAAAGCACTGGCAAAGGGCTGGGGGGGGGGGGGGGGGACTCCTGCTTCTGAAAGCGACCCAGCAGCTAATTAGCCGCTCCGACCACTTTTATGAGAAAGCCAATCGCTGGCTGAAAAAAATAATACCGGGGTTATTGTTGACAGCTTCATAATCTCGGTGAACCACTGAAAACGTACATTTACGTATTCTAGTCAGCAAGTGGTTTTAAAGCATGCCATGCTTTACAATCTGAGTGTACAATCTACTTCTTACCTACCAACAACTATGTAGTGCCTGATTGGATACAAATCAATTGGATAGATTAGGTAGGTGCTCAAATTATATTTGGTCAAATCTAAACTTGATTGTACAAAGATTGCATGGCCACATTGTAACGTGGATGATGACCCTACAAGAGTTAGCATTATGCCGCGTACACAGGAGCGGACTTTACGGCAGACTTGGTCCGGCGTACCGGATTTCGTTGGACAATTCGATCGTGTGTGGGCTCCAGCGGACTTTGTTTTCTCAAAAGTTGGACGGACTTAGATTTGAAACATGTTTTAAATCAATCCGTCGAAATCGAGTCCGGTCGAAAAGTCCGCTCGTCTGTATGCTAGTTCAACGGACAAAAAACGACGATAGGTCAGCTATTGGCTACTGGCTATCAACTTCCTTGTTTTAGTCCAGTGTACGTCATCACGTAAGAATTCAACGGACTTTGGTGGATTGTGTGTAGGTAAGTCCGTTCATTCAGAAAGTCCGCCGAGCAAAGTCTGCCACAAAGTCCGACCGTGTGTACGCGGCATTAGGCAACTTTCTTACTACTGACCCCTGACTTCTGCATCACTTACTACTGACCCCTGAATTGTGTGTCACTTACTACAGACCCCTGAATTGCGTGTCACTTACTACTGACCTCTGAATTGTGTGTCACTTACTACAGACCCCTGAATTGCGTGTCACTTACTACTGACCCCTGAATTGTGTGTCACTTACTACAGACCCCTGAATTGCGTGTCACTTACTACTGACCTCTGAATTGTGTGTCACTTACTACTGACCTCTGAATTGTGTGTCACTTACTACTGACCCCTGAATTGTGTGTCACTTACTACTGACCTCTGAATTGTGTGTCACTTACTACTGACCCCTGAATTGTGTGTCACTTACTACTGACCCCTGAATTGTGTGTCACTTACTACTGACCTCTGAATTGTGTGTCACTTACTACTGACCCCTGAATTGTGTGTCACTTACTACTGACCCCTGAATCATGTGTCACTTACTACAGACCCCTGAATTATGTGTCACTTACTACTGGCCCCTGAATTATGTGTCACTTACTACTGACCCCTGAATTTTGTGTCACTTACTACTGACCCCTGAATCGTGTGTCACTTACTACTGGCCCCTGAATTATGTGTCACTTACTACTGACCCCTGAATTTTGTGTCACTTACTACTGACCCCTAAATCGTGTGTCACTTACTACTGACCCCTGAATTGTGTGTCACTTACTACTGACCCCTGAATTGTGTGTCACTTACTACTGACCCCTGAATTATGTGTCACTTACTACAGACCCCTGAATCGTGTGTCACTTACTACTGACCCCTGAATTATGTGTCAGTTACTACAGACCCCTGAATCGTGTGTCACTTACTACTGACCCCTGAATTGTGTGTTACTTACTACTGACCCCTGAATTGTGTGTCACTTACTACTGACCTCTGAATTGTGTGTCACTTACTACTGACCCCTGAATTGTGTGTCACTTACTACTGACCCCTGAATTGTGTGTCACTTACTACTGACCCCTGAATTGTGTGTCACTTACTACTGACTCCTGAATTGTGTGTCACTTACTACTGACCCCTGAATTGTGTGTTACTTACTACTGACCCCTGAATTGTGTGTCACTTACTACTGACCCCTGAATTGTGTGTCACTTACTACTGACCCCTGAATTGTGTGTTACTTACTACTGACCCCTGAATTGTGTGTCACTTACTACTGACCCCTGAATTGTGTGTCACTTACTACTGACCCCTGAATTGTGTGTCACTTACTACTGACCCCTGAATTGTGTGTCACTTACTACTGACCCCTATATTGTGTGTCACTTACTACTGACCCCTGAATCGTGTTTCACTTACTACTGACCCCTGAATTGTGTGTCACTTACTACTGACCTCTGAATCGTGTTTCACTTACTACTGACCCCTGAATTGTGTGTTACTTACTACTGACCCCTGAATTGTGTGTCACTTACTACTGACCCCTGAATTGTTGTGTGTCACTTATTACTGACCCCTGAATTGTGTGTCACTTACTACTGACCCCTGAATTGTGTGTCACTTACTACTGACCCCTGAATTGTTGTGTGTCACTTACTACTGACCCCTGAATTGTGTGTCACTTACTACTGACCCCTGAATTGTGTGTCACTTACTACTGACCCCTGAATTGTTGTGTGTCACTTACTACTGACCCCTGAATTGTTGTGTGTCACTTTCTACTGACCCCTGAATTGTGTGTCACTTTCTACTGACCCCTGAATTGTGTGTCACTTACTACTGACCCCTGAATCGTGTGTCACTTACTACTGACCCCTGAATCGTGTGTCACTTACTACTGACCCCTGAATCGTGTGTCACTTACTACTGACCCCTATATTGTGTGTCACTTACTACTGACCTCTGAATCGTGTGTCACTTACTACTGACCTCTGAATTGTGTGTCACTTACTACTGACCCCTGAATCGTGTGTCACTTACTACTGACCCCTGAATCATGTGTCACTTACTACTGACCCCTGAATTGTGTGTCACTTACTACTGACCTCTGAATCGTGTGTCACTTACTACTGACCCCTGAATCGTGTGTCACTTACTACAGACCCCTGAATTGTGTGTCACTTACTACTGACCTCTGAATTGTGTGTCACTTACTACTGACCTCTGAATCGTGTGTCACTTACTACTGACCCCTGAATTGTGTGTCACTTACTACTGACCTCTGAATCGTGTGTCACTTACTACTGACCCCTGAATTGTCAGACGGTATGGAAAATACATTGTCTAGTTTGGTAAACCATGCAGACAATGACATGCCTTATCAGTTTATTTTAGAAGAAGGTCAAACTTGCCACTGTGTAAACACAGAGCAAGGACAGGAAAAACAGATGAAAAGGAGTATAGAAAGTTGAAAACAGAGAATAGAATGAGAAAGTGGCTATAGTAAGTTAGGGGGGGAAGGGGGGGGGGATGGAGGGTAATGTGACATCGCGAACTGTTACGTCTATGTTACATAGAGAGGTACACAAATATAACACTGAGGGGGGGGGGGACCTGTATTTCTTATAGGAGTCTAGCTCTCTTCCTCTTATTCTCATTCTTCATCTGGGGCACCGATTAAGGTCTTGCCTTCATCCAAGTAAACAAACATGTTCCAGAGTGACCATGTTTTGGAGTATTTCTCCTGTTGGTTCCGAGCTGTAAGGATAAGGTCTTCAATTCTGACCAGAATTGTTTTATTTCGGGGCAATTCCAAAACACATGGAGTAATGTACCTCGTTCCTCCTGGCGTCTCCAGCAGTCATGCTTTTTTTCTATTACATTCCTTGTAATAGGAATAAAAGTGACCCAATTTTTTTTTTTTTAAAAAAGCACAGTGTAAAATCAAAAATTATAAAAATCAAAGGTAAAATAGAAAAGAAAAAAATATATATTTTTTTTAAAGCGCCCCGTCCAGCCGAGCTCGCATGCAGAAGCGAGCACATACGTAAGTCGCGCCCGCATATGAAAACGGTGTTCAAACCACACATGTGAGGTATCATCGGGATCGTTAGAGCGAGAGCAATAATTCTCTCTATAGACCTTCTCTGTAACTCAAAACTGGTAACCTGTAGAAACTTTTAAATGTCCCCAATGGAGATTTTCTAAGTGCCAAAGTTTGTCGCCATGAGATGGCGCAATTTTGAAGCGTGACATGTTGGGTATCAATTTACTCGGCGTAACATTATCTTTCAAAATATAGAAAAAAATTGGGCTAACTTTACTGTCGTCTTATTTTTTTTAACTCCAAACAGTGTATTTTTTCCCCAAAAATTGCGCTTGTAAGACCGCTGCGCAAATACGGTGTGACATAAAATATTGCAATATCCGCCAATTTATTCTCTAGGATGTCTGAAAAAAAAAATAAATAAATATGATGTTTGGGGGGTCTAAGTAATTTTCCAGCAAAAAAACCCCCACAGTTTTTAACTTGTAAACATCAAGTGTCAAAAAGAGGCTCGGTCCTTAAGTGGTTAAAATCGCACCATTTCAAAACCGCATGTCAGTGCGACTTAATGCACAGATGTCTATACAAGTTGCACCTGAAACCGACAAAAGGAACTACTGTTTCAAATCGGTGCAGCACCGCAAAGTCAGCGTTGCACCGATTCGAACAGTTCCATTGCCGACAATAGGGTGCAACTTGTCATGCGATTTGGACCTGTCAAATCGCATGACAAGTCGCACCGGTGTGAACAGGGGCTTACAGATACAACCGACCCTTTGAGGGCCGGCCATAACACGTATGCGGCCCGCAATGAAATTGAGTTTGACGTCCGGGCTCTAGAGGAGGGGGGGGGCAGGAAGTAAGAATTCTATTGCTATGCAGCAGGGGCTGTTTTGGGTTATTTTTGCTACTAATTAACCCTTTATAAAGCACTCTGTTTATTCTGTTTATTCTACTTATTCAGACTGACGCTGTAATATAAGACGGCACTCGGCTTGATATCGCTCTATAAATAGTCACATAAGCTTGTTACCGTACACTGATTTGGATTGGCAATGTAGAGCTCGTCCCGTGGTCCCTTCCTGGAATCCGATGCGTAGATATTTCAGTCACCTGAGATAATCTTTTCAGTCTTTCTAGTTTAACAGGGTTATCTTGGCTGGTGTACAATGTTTGATAAGACATGAATTACTATCTGCAGGGTGTCTGTACAACCCCAGTGTCCAGATAAGCAAATATTGTCTAAATACTTTCATCATGTGTATTATTCCTTGGATCTTGGCGTGCTTTGTATATCTCTTCCAGATCTGTGCAGTAATCCAGTGTGAGACTGCCTAAAATAAAGACCGGTCACTGCTGCTCTCTCTGCTTGTGCAGAATGACTGGTCTTGTCTCCGCCCCCCTCCTGTAGTGTTCTGCAGACATCCTGTAGTGGGCGGGGTGTGGTGGGTCCCTCCCACAGCTCTGCTCTCTCTCCCTGTACAGGGTGACTGGTCTTGTCTCCGCCCCTTCCTGTAGTTTTCTGCCTGCTGACTGTAGTGGGTGTGGCATGTTTGGTCCCTCCCACAGCTCTGCTCTCTCTCCTTGTACAGGGTGACTGGTCTTGTCTCCGCCCCCTCCTGTACTTTTCTGCAGGCAGCCTGTAGTGGGCGGGTTGTGGTGGGTCCCTCCCACAGCTCTGCTCTCTCTCCCTGTACAGGGTGACTGGTCTTGTCTCCGCCCCCTCCTGTAGTTTTCTGCAGGCAGCCTGTACTGGGTGGAGCCTGCTGGGTCCCTCCTACAGCTCTGCTCTCTCTCCTTGTGAAGGGCGACTGGTCTTGTCTCCGCCCCTCCTGTTGTTTTCTGCAGGCAGCCTATAGTGGGTGGGGCCTGCTGGGTCCCTCCCACAGCTCTGCTCTCCTCCTTGTGAAGGGTGACTGGTCTTGTCTCCGCCCCCTCCTGTAGTTTTCTGCAGGCAGCCTGTAGTGGGCGGGGTGTAGTGGGACCTTCCCACACTTCTGCACTCTCTCCCTGTACAGGGTGACTGGTCTTGTCTCCGCCCCCTCCTGTAGTTTTCTGCAGGCAGCCTATAGTGGGTGGGGCCTGCTGGGTCCCTCCCACAGCTCTGCTCTCTCTCTCTCCCTGTACAGGGGGACTGGTCTTGTCTCCGCCCCCTCCTGTCGTTTTCTGCAGGCAGCCTGTAATTAGGGTTGCCCCCTGTCCAGGATTCACCCGGACAGCCGGTGGTTTTGAGTCATGTGTCTGGGTTTCAGGCTGCTTATACACTGATGCGATTTTGCTGTTTGTTTAGCATGTTAAAAACACAGGAGAAACGCAATGCCCTTAAATCCTATTGGGCTCTTCACACCACGGCGCTGCAGGTGTGCTGTGTTTTTGAAGAGCCCTGCTTGCCGCATCCTTCAAAACCCCGCCTAAAAATGCAGGTCCCTGTTGAAATGAATAGAAAATGCATCAAAAGCGCAACAAAAATGCATAGAAATTGCACTTGCTTTGCATTTTTGGTGTGTTTTTTTGAGTCACACGGCCAAGATTCACAGGTGCATGCTGGGTAATAGGCCCCCAGAAAATGCGCCAGAAGCGGGATAACAAAGCTTTGTACATTGGTGGGACATAAGCTCAGAAAGGAATGTTGAAGAGCTGGTTCACCCAAAACTGATCATTCTGTTTCTGGCAGGTACTGGAGGGTTAAATCATTTATTATCTGTTGGTGACCCCGGGGTTAAAGTGGTTGTAAACCTTTAACCACTTCAATACCAGACACCTTCCTGCCCAGGCCAATTTTCAGCGCTGTCGCAATTTGAATGACAATTGCGCGGTCATGCATCACTGTACCCAAACAAATTTTTTATCATTTTTTCCCCACAAATAGAGCTTTCTTTTGGTGGTATTTGATCACCTCTGGGATTTTTATTTTTTGCGCAACAAATAAAAAAAGACCGAAAATTTTGAAAAAAAAACAAGTTTTTCTTTGTTTCTGTTAAAAATTTTTGTAAATAAGTACGTTTTCTTCTTCAATGACGGGCACTGATAGGGCGGCACTGGTATGCGGCACTGATGGGCACTCATAGGCGGAACTGATGGGTACTTATGGGTGGCACTGATGGGTACTTATGGGTGGCACTGATAGGTGGCACGGATGGGCATGGATGGGCACTGACAGGTGGCACTGATGGGTTGCACTGATGTCACTGATGGGTAGCACTGATGATACTGATGGGTGGCATTGCTGGGCATCACTGATGTCTGTCACTACATACTGGTGCCAATCAGTGCCCATTTGTGGGCACTGATTGGCACAGATTGGGCATTCATTTGAACATGTGGATGGCCATGGGGTACATACCTGGCCATCCACATGTTGCCCCCTTCCCTGGTGGTCCTAGTGGCGTCCCTGGTGGTCCAGTGTGGTCATCTGAGGGGGGGCTGCGCTGATAAACAATCAGCGCAGACCCCCCCTGTCAGGAGAGCCGCTGATCAGCTCTCCTCTACTCACGCCTGTCAGGCGCGAGTGAGGAAAAGCCGATCAATGGCTCTTCCTATTTACATCGTGATCAGCCGTGATTGGACACGGCTGATCACGTGGTAAAGAGCCACCGCCGGAGGCTCTTTACCGAGATCGGTGGAGCGGTGTGTCAGACTGACACACCGCTCTACCGATCTCTGCGATGCGCGCCCCCACGGGCACGCGGCGGCATGTTATCCTTAAGGACGTCATATGACACCCAGTCAGGATAACTGAACCACCGCCCGGCCGTCATTTTGCTATAGGCCGGGCAGGAAGTGGTTTTCTCTTGGTGTCAGGAAAACTTGTCAGAAGCAATTCATGCTGATAGCAGAGGAAGGCGACAGCAGACAGAAATGCTCTGGATTGAGACAAGTACACACTATCGAGAGATATGCTTTGTTCATATGTCATGTCTGAGGTTTACAACCATTTTAACCGTTTCAATACAGGGCACTTTTATCCCCTTCCTGCCCAGGCCAATTTTCAGCACGGTCATGCAACACTGTGCCCATATGAAATTTGGATTGTTTTTTTCGCACAGATAGAGCTTTCTTTTGGTGCTATTTAATCGTCAATGGGGTTTTTTTTATTTGTTGCTAAGAAAAAACGAAAAAAGAGTACAGAAAATTTTGAATAAAAAAAAAAAAGATTTTGTTAGTTTCTGTCAGAAAATGTTTAAATAATTCATTTTTCTATTTCACTGATGTGCGTTGATAATGCTGCACTGATGGGCACTGATGAGGAGGCACTAATATGCAGAACTGATGGGCACTGATAGGCGGCACTTATGGGCGATGATAGGTGGCAAGGATAGGCAGCACTGATGGGCGGCACTGATGGGCATCACTAATGGGCACTGATAGGTGGCACTGATGGGCACTGATAGGCAGCACTTATGGGCAATGATAGGTGCCACTGATAGGTGCCACTGATAGGCAGCACTTATGGGCAATGATGGGTGGCACTGATGGGTGGCACTGATAGGCAGCGCTTATGGGCAATAATAGGCGGCGCTTATGGGCAATGATAGGTGGCACTGATGGGTGGCACTGATCCGCACTGAAAGGCAGCACTGATAGCATTACGGATGGGCGCAGATTGGTGTCACTGATGGGCACTGTTGGGACTGCAGTGATTGCATAGATAATCAGGGCACTGATAAGATTCTCCTCTCCTTACACTCTGTCAGTGTGAGGCGAGGAGAGCCGACAACCGGAATTTCCATGTCTACATGTGATCAGCTATGATTGGACACAGCTGATCACATGGGTAAAGAGCCGCCATCAGCTCTTTAACAAGATGGGCGTTGTGCCATATCCCAGTAACACAGGGCTCTCGCGATCGCCATGCTGCGCACCCCTGCGGGCACACAAGTGCGGTGAGACTGGGCGAGGTCATATGACGTGGTTCCAAAACAAGGGAGCATCCCGCCCGCCGTCATTTGTCTATACAGCGGGTGGAAGGTCATTAAAGTGACTCTAAACTCTGGCTCAAAAAAAAAAATCTACTCAACTATATATTCTTCTTTCCTCTGTTCATTGGGTCTCTGCTTTTCTGTTCATTCAGTCCTGAGATTTACATAGCTCTGCCACATATCACAACCCTGTCTGGCAGGGGTGGAGACGTGATTTTTCTCTGCTGCAGTTAGCTGCCACTTACAGGTTTTGTCCCTCCCCCCAACCCCAGACTTTGATTGGACAGTGAAAGGAGAAGCAGTAGACTGATAAGCTCATTTCTATGTCACTCTGCTCTCTCCTACTATCAGCAGTGCAACTGATTGGCTCCTGCTTTACCTCCCCCAGTCTGAAAGAGACTAACAGCAAGTCAAACTCCGGTTCTTACTCTGCAAGACTTGAAAAAAACACACACTATAATTCATGTATTTAAATATTCTTTTATGAAATAAATTTAGTATGAGAGCCTTGAATCATGCAAATAATATAAAACCTATGAGTTCTCCTCTATAAACAATTGTTAATATCGGGGACCTTGGGGGATACACCATGGAACATGACACAATGTGGTTACTACCCAAGGGATGAGGTAGTGCAGTTGGAGTATCACATTTTTATACATCGGCCTGGATTATTATGTTCTTTCTTTCATATCCGTAATGTTAACCACTTCAGCCCCGGAAGATTTTACCCCCTTCCTGACCGGGCCATATTTTGCGATTCGGCACTGCGTCGCTTTAGCTGACAATTGCGCGGTCGTGCGACGTTGCACCCAAACAAAATTGACGTCCTTTTTCCCCCACAAATAGAGCTTTCTTTTGGTGGTATTTGATCACCTCTGCGGTTTTTATTTTTTGCGCTGTAAACAAAAAACCTTTTGAAAAAAAAAGCAATATTTTTTACTTTTGGCTATAATAAATATCCCCCAAAAAATATATAAAAAAACGAATTTCTTCCACAGTTTAGGCCGATATGTATTCTTCTACATATTTTTGGTAAAAAAAAATCGCAATAAGCGTATATTGATTGGTTTGCGCAAAAGTTATAGCGTCTACAAAATAGGGGATAGATTTTTTATTTTTTATTATTTATTTTTATTATTTTTTTTTCTTTTTTTACTAGTAATGGCGACGATCTGCGATTTTGATCGGGACCGCGACATTATGGCGGACACATCGGACACTTTTGACACTATTTTGGGACCACTGACATTTATACAGCGATCAGTGCTACAAATAGCCACTGATTACTGTATAAATGACACTGGCAGGGGAGGGGTTAAACACTAGTGGGCGATCAAGGGGTTGGGTGTGTCCTAGGGAGTGATTCTAACTGTGGGGGGGAGGGGCTCACTACAACATGACAGAGATCACTGCTCCCGATGGATCTCTGTCATGTTGCTAGGCAGAACAGGGAATTGCCTTGTTTACATCTCCCCGTTCTGCCTCTCCTCACCGCAATCGCGGGCCGCTGGCGAGCATCGAGTTTTGCGGGACCCGCGGGCACGCTCCCGCGGCGCACACACCTAATAGGCAGCAAATTCAAAGGGACGTACAGGTACACCCATTTGCCTGTGCCATTCTGCCGACGTACATCTGTGTGTGGCTGTTGGCAAGTGGTTAATTTATCAGGTGCCCATGATGGTAACTAATGTAGCAGGGTCCCGGGCCTCCAGAGGCCTAATAGTAACCTCAAGGGTTAGTGAGAGCTGACATCCTTTCTTGTAGAATGGGTTACCAGGCATGGTGGGTGTCATGCAAGATGAAATGATGGGCGCCAGTCGCTTTATGAATGCGAATAAGAGATTTATTATCTCTTAACAAGAACTGTGGGAGAGCGGGTTAGGGCCTGGACAACCTTATGTAGATGCATGGTAATTGTCAGACTCCGAGACACTATAGGTGGACAACTATACAGGGAAAACAGGATGCCACGTCTGTATAGGTAGGACCGCTGTCTCCTATGGCAACTGAACTTGTAACAGTCACTAAAGGTAGTCATACATAACTCTTGGTAACACAGGACAGTCCTTTACTTATCTCACAGTATCTAACTGTAGGTCTTCAATCACTGAGCTCCCGGGCTCTCACTAGACTTCCAGATCCCAGTCATCCCTGGATCTCCTGAGCCCTTCCACAGCTAACCCGCTGTATACTCCTCAAGCGTCACCCCCGCTAACCCGCTGGGTCTCTGGCTTGGCACTTGCTGATGCTTTCCCACTTCTTCCCCGCCCCTGGCTGGTGAGAAGACTGCTCTGGTACTTGCTCCAGCTTACACATAGTAGTCTCCGGTAACAAGGTGGATGGTCTCTTAGTGCCAACAGCTTCCCCTCTTCCTCTGACCACAACTGGTTCCCCGTCCGGCTGAACCTTCGCAACTCGGTTGGACTCCAATCCTGCAGTTCCAACCCTACCCTGCTTCTCCTGCTCCTGGGTAGGCCTCGGGCAGCCAGGTGTCCCCGGGATAGGCCTCAGGCTTCCAGCCTAGCAACTCGGGGTGACATAACACACGTCCACCCAGACTGCCATCCAGGTGGCACAGACCCCCGATCACCTGACTCCACCCAAATAAATAGGCTCTCCCAGCAGGCCAAAGGACTAAAGAAACCCCTGCCAATTGGCTGAGACACTCCATCCATTCATGATCTGACCTTGCTAAGCCCCTGTCAATCTAATGTCACCAGCCACAGTGCCACCTAGTGACAGAAGAGAAAAGGTGCAGCAATTCCAGAATTAGAGAGGAATCAGTGGATCTTCTAACAATTAACCAGGACAATTTCTTCCTGGCAAACTAAATTTGTTAGTAACCCTGTCTAAACAGCAGGTGCTACACTAAGAATCTTATTCCTTCCTAGCTTCTGGCTGCCAATGCTGGACAATTTTGTGTGGAGGGCATGCTTACTGGACGCTCCCAGCACAGTGACCGAGCTGTCATCAACACAACAGCTCCCGGCTTCTAGTTATGATCGAGAGCCGACGGGATGGGCTCCCAATCATGTGATCACTGTGACAGCTAATCACAGTGATCATGGGATTAGAAGGGCCATCTGATCTCCCACCCTCTGTCTTGAATTATAGGTGTGGCAAAGTTGCTCTAAAAGTGGGAGGAGCTTGAAGCTTGGACCTGCATACAGAGTGAAAGAGTCAGAAATATATAACATGCATGGTGCAAGGATCCGGGGTGCGTAATGTACATCGTGCAGAGGTCCAGGATAGCTAAAATCCATAGTGCAGGGGTCCATGGTGGATAACATGCATAGGGCAGGGCTCTGGGGTGGGCAACATGCATGGGGCAGGGGCCTGGGGTGGGTAACATGCATAGGGCAAGGGTCTGGGGTAGCTAACGCACATAGTAAGGGGCACAGGGGTAAGGTACAGAGTACAGTGCAGGGGTCAGATGTGTAATGCACAAGGTGCGGGGGTCAGGTCTATGTAACGTACATAGTTTAGGAGTCAGAATTATATATGGTAATGGTAATGTACGCAGGGCTTATATAGGCTTTTATATGTCTGGTGTAATATCACGACACTTTCCTGTGTCTGGGACGCCACATGTGCCATGTACAACCTACCATACAAGTGAATGGCTGTATGTGACCGTGCTCTTGTAAACGCTTATGCTTCTTAGTGGCGGTGTTCACCCATGCGTGTACCTACAATGTTTTTTCCGAACGCACAAATACATTAGGGTAAACGGGCGGATGGTACATGGCGTGTGTGGCATGTGGGGCTCCCCAGATGCAGGAAAGTGGAAAATATGCCCAGTATATAAGATGCCTATTAAAGCCCCATGTGTGTGAATCCTTCAAGCTCCTTCCTCTAAGCCAGGGTCTCCAAACTGCGGCCCGAGAGCCACATGTGGCCCTTTGCTAGCCTTTATCCGGCCCTTGGGGCACAATTCCTCCCACTGATAAGAGGCACAATTCCTCCCACTGATATGGGGCACAATTCCTCCCACTGATATGGGGCACTATTCCTCCCACTGATATGGGGCACAATTCCTCCCACTGATATGGGGCACTATTCCTCCCACTGATATGGGGCACAATTCCTCCCACTGATAAGAGGCACAATTCCTCCCACTGATATGGGGCACAATTCCTCCCACTGATATGGGGCACTATTCCTCCCACTGATATGGGGCACAATTCCTCCCACTGATATGGGGCACTATTCCTCCCACTGATATGGGGCACTATTCCTCCCACTGATATGGGGCACAATTCCTCCCACTGATAAGAGGCACAATTCCTCCCACTGATATGGGGCACAATTCCTCCCACTGATATGGGGCACAATTCCTCCCACTGATATGGGGCACAATTCCTCCCACTAATATGGAGCACAATTCCTCCCACTGATATGGGGCACAATTCTTCCCACTGATATGGGGCACTATTCCTCCCACTGATATGGGGCACAATTCCTCCCACTGATATGGGGCACTATTCCTCCCACTGACACCAACAATGGGGCACCATATCTTCCACCAATACCAATGATGGGATACTAGTCCTTCTATTAATAGGGGGAATACTCCTCCTCCTATTGACCAACAACCCTGAGGCCATATTTATTGTCACTGATGCCAGGCCCGGGACATTTTCTGCCCCTGCTGGCCACAATCCGGCCCTCCTAAAGTCTGAAGGACAATATAGTGGCCCTTTGTTTGAAAAGTTTGGAGACCCCTGCTGAGCCATCTGATAGGTGATATATGTTTGCTCAGTATATCTGCTCCTCGCAGTCAGGATTATCCATTAAACAGATACAGAGAGCGTGATCCTTTCACCTACAAATCCTCACCTGACTGCTCCCGCCACCCTCCCCATCACCCCACAGGTCACCATGGGGAGGGCTCTGGTATCTATGAAATATTTATCCATTCAGGAAATCATTGCTCTACATAGACAAACATTCACCACAGCTTAACCAGGAGAACGTCTTGTAACTGCGACAAACAGCAGAATCAGACAATGAACACCCCATGCACATCCAGTCCAAATGTCAGGAGGGATTGCAAGAAGTATTCAGCAAGTCTCAGTG
Source organism: Lithobates clamitans (assembly GCA_037952925.1). Lineage (NCBI taxonomy): Eukaryota > Metazoa > Chordata > Amphibia > Anura > Ranidae > Lithobates > Lithobates clamitans. Next base: position 1,142,248 of record JBBGZY010002399.1, on the reverse strand, counting down.
CAGAAATTAAAGTGATACTAATGGTTCGTCAACAATAGTGTCGCCCTCTGAAGAGTAATCTACTGTGGGTTGCTTTTCAGAGAGCGTTTGACAGGTTATGTCATTTTCTGTTTTAACTCCTAAAAGCATGCACCACTTGCGCCGCAACCGCATGCATTGCACACAGTGGCTGGGCGGTTGCAGCGTGGCCCCATTCAGTTGAATGGGCCACGTTTGGTGGGTGGTACTGCCTGCTAAACACAACAGCGTGAATCATTTTTGCTGCACTGCGATGGCTGTAGCATGTGTACACCCCATGTGTACAGCTGTTTGGGTTTGGTAAAAAAGTAGCTCAACCACGTGTTTTACTGCCACCCAACCGAAAGTGCAAACTAAACCTAAATGATATCCATATTGCCCGAGCATTTGACTTAAGCTATAGACATTTGATTTAAATGTCATTTAGTCATTCTTGTCCTTCCATGTTGTTTGCTCATGTCTGACCTTTTTCTTGTTTGTTTTATCTAAGCCATTATGTATATATTAATAATCACAAAAAGGGGAAATGGCGCTGCTAAAAAAACTGTGGAAAATTGCATAAGTGTCACCTACTCATGACGAATTGTAAATTGATATGTGACAGTAGGAGATCTATACGGGACAGTGAAAAATATGTGAAGGTAAGTCCCTATGTAGTGTGATGAATCATATACAAAAGCCAATCAAATCAAAAAGGAAATAGAAAACCTTATTCACACCTGAGAAGTTTAAGTGTCCACCATAAGATTGATGGCTAATAGTATGTCCTAATTGCTATATAAAAATATGTATATACATAGCAGAGTGACCCACTAATACCAAATGAATCAAAAACCAAAACGTATATAGGAACAAATAAATAATGAGAGTGAAAATTCAATTGATAAATGGAAAAACGCTGTGACAAAATACTTATATGTAAGCACCGCAAAAAAAAAATACAAATATGTGTGTAAAAATAAATGTGATAAAAACTCGGTCCATAAGTGAAATTATGTATATGAGAGAAAGGAAGAAAGTCTCTTAATATTAAAAATCCGTATTCCCAAAAAAAGTGACTTGTGCTGGTTTTCAAGTGATGCAACTTTATCTCCACTTCTGTGCAACAAACAGGGTGACTCCTTGTGCTCCCCCTTTAGGTATATGCACTCACCAGAAGCCCTCACCCCTGCAGGGGTAAAGAGCAGGTAGTATATGTGATCTCCAGTCCTGGTGTGCCTGGAACAGATACGTTCTCTCGCTCCGGAACAAGATGCATACAATGCAGTATCCAGAAATCAGAAATGGCATCCATAGTGTAAATCCGAAAAAAAAAAAAAAAAACGTTTTATTTGACATGAATAAAAATGTAAAAAACGGCTTTCCATAAGCATAGAAGATAAAAGGCTCCAATTGCCCCAATTAAATACAAAGCGCATCGACAAGTTCTTAGGTCTTACCTACATACCTTTGCTGATAGGTGTCCCTAATTCCCATCTCAGAAAGTTGGGAGATATGCACTCACCAATCCAGGGCCAGAACTTGTCTGGGTTGTATGATGCCTGGCGTCATTCAGTCCATTTCCTGTGAGCCCAGAAAATGGACTCACAGGAGGATGCAACAGCGATTGGTGCCATGTCATTACCGCCGATCCGACAACCACCAGAGGAATAAAGAGGACCTGTGATGTCACCAGACACCTGAAAAAATGTTAATAATACCTTTTTTTTAAATGTGTTTTTGGTCAAATGGAGAAGAAATGCAAATGAGGTGGATCCTGAGCCCAGAATTGGGCTTTAAATAAAAACATAAGTGCATTTTCATATTTTAAACTTACTGCTTTCATTAAATAATACTTGGTGATCCTGCCATGAAGGTCCTTGTTCAGGCACTTCCTGCTCTAGAGTGACATAGCTCTGTCCCTGTCTACCAACTGTTCCCCTGTGTTTGTCACCCTCATAGCTCCCAACTGTCCCTGATTTCGAGGGACTGTCCCTGATTTGGAGCAATGTCCCTCTGGCCCCTTTTTCCCCCTCATTTGTCCCTCATTTTGGTCTGATCTATATAGTTGTATATAAAATGCACCTTTTATCTTTCAAAAAGTGTTTTCCAGTACTAAACCTTTCATCTGATTTCTAAATTGCTGCATTGGTAAATTTTTAAAAGCAGATATAAAGGAATAGTATTGGTGAAAAAAAACCCTTGTGGATTTAATTAACCTTTTATTTGGTCAATTCTCCTTTAAGGGGCGTGGCAGGGGGCGTGTCCTATGCCTACATACATTTGCTAGTAGGTGTCCCTCATTCCCATCTCAAAATGTTGGGAGGTATGCACCCTGTCCTACCCTCACCCAATGGAGACTACAAGTGGCCATGCTGATACCCATTACCCAGGCATGTTACACCATTGTCACCGTGAAAAATGATAAGCAGCAATTGTTGGGGGTGCATGTAGACAGGAAGTGGCTGCAAAGAGGCTGCAGGAGATCACAGAACTGATGTGCAGCAAAGGATGGAAAACAAGGTGAAAACTGTATGTCATTAAACAAAAGGAAAGGATTGGGACTTTAAATGTATATATACATTAGTCGGTATATTGTATATAAACATATCATAGATTTAGGTACAAAAAGGTAAATACATCTTAGAAACAGGACTTTAATTGGATAATCTAATAAGAAGATGGTAAGAGTGTTACAACATGATTTGATTCATTCATAAAATAAATTCATACAACAATAATAAATAGGAAAAACATGATAGTAAAACTTTGATACAAAAACAAACATTTGAATACATAATAAAAACCCTAAAAATGTGCATCCAATTAATCTCTACGCGTTTCATGAGAAGACACTTCCTCAGGAGAAGGTTCAATCCCTATATATCTATAATATATATATATATATATATATATATATATATATATATATATATATATATATATTTTTTTTTTTTTTTTTTTTTAAAGAAAACAGTTGAAATTTTAAATGAGGCTCATTTAGATACATTTTTACTAATATATATATATATATGCAACAATGTATTTAAATGAGCCTCATTTAAAATCCCAACCTTTTTCTTTTATGTGTATGTCATTAAAATAAACATAATAATTGCTTTTGTACTTAATAACATTCCTTTAAGGTTGGAGTTTCTGATGAATTGCAATTAGTGTGTGTAGTCTTAGGAGGAAACAATATCCTATCTGTGCGTTTTATTGAAGGGAAATGAATCCTGCAGGTACAGGTCCTTATCATTCATTTATCAGGGCTATAGATACAGGATTTGCCAAGCGTTGCTGAACACCATGTACTCAGCTAAGATACATACTGTACTGTATAAAGGAGCTGTCTTATCTATCAAGAGATTGATAATCCTAGCAAGCCAGGCCTGAGATTTACACAGCTCAGCCAGACAGCACAGCTAGGTTGGAGACCTGACTTTCTCTGCTGCAATAAAGCAGTACAGTTTGGTCACCCCCAGTCTGTGGTTGGACAGTGAAGGATCAGTAACACACTCTTTGGGTCAGCTCTCTCCATTCTCCTCCTCTCCTACAGCACACCTGATTGGCCCTTAGTTCTGCCTCTCCCTCTCTCAGTCGGAGTGCTGTTGTACAGAGGATTACAGGAACCTGATAGAAAGACAGATTTATGTATTTGCAGTTAAAATCACAATTTGTTTTATTTAATGACTACATAACTGTATTAACATGTGTTTTTTTTTCTGCCTGGAGCATCATCATATAACTTGTGTTAATCTTTTTTTTTTTCAATTTTTTTAAACATTTGTTTTCTTTTTATTACTTTTTTTCTTTTTTTTTACGATTTTTTTGTATACTGTGACCAGAGCAACACAATGTTACCATAGTAACGCTGTACTATTCTGGGGAGGTGATCAGGATTTATTTTAATTTTTTTGCTCGCCATTATTGCTTATAACAGTTAAATTGGTGTTCCGGCCGAAATTATACTTTTTGAATAAAAATACCCCTATAATACACAAGCTTAATGTATTCTAGTAAAGTTAGTCTGTAAACCAAGGTCTGTTTTGTTAGTTTATAGCAGTAGTTTGTTATTTTATAAACTTACAGCAGGCCGTGGCCATCTTCAGTGTGGGCATCTGAAGCCAGACCGTATTTCTTCCTGGATCTCATCCTTGCAGATCTCGCACATGCTCAGTGCAGCACAAGCAGTGTAATAGGTTTCAGGTCAGGTTTCCATAGCAACGGCAGTTTCACAGGAAGTTGCCACCCCTTCCCAGAAGGCATTGCAAACAGGAAATGATGCGATGGGCCGCGGCCAGGGAGGAGGAAGTGAAAAATGAATACAGCAGATATACAGTAGGTGCTGAGAAAAAAAGAAAAAAATATCCAATTTGTTTACAGTGCACAGTTTAGTGAGGGATGCTGAAGAGTTGTAAAAGTGGGTGGAACTCCACTTTAAGTCACTGTTATAAACCACCAGTTTTACTGAATGAAATTGATTTATTCAGTGTTTACTATTGTGATTAACTGTGATTGTCCCTGTCTGTACCATGTGATCACTGTGACCAATCACAGAGATCAACGCAATAGTACACAATGAATGGCATGAATGGAAGCCATCTATTGTGTACGGTTGTCATGTGATCTGTTGGGACTGGTCCCAGCGATCACATGGTAAGGGCAGCGGGCCGGTATACTGATCTGTCACCCGGTGTACACAGCAGGTGACAGATCGTGCCACAGAGTGGCCCTTGGGCGTTCTAGGGAGGGCGTCTGTGACGGACTGCCTGGCATTCCGCCTCGGTACTTCCCCGCACCCCCCCTCGGTTCTTCCACCAAACAGTGCTTCTCGTACTCCAATCTCTTTTACCAGACCAAGAGCTAATACAAGCCCTTTACCCCAAGCATCGTACACAGACAAGATGTTGAGGTACAACCAAAGGAATGAGTCTTTATTACAACTCAGACACATACTTTATACCCCACAGGAGGATATTTCCCTCTTGAGGATATTAGCATGACAATGCAAACTTCAAACAGCAATCCAATTAACAGCTAACAACTAACAGTGATCTTAATTAAACAGTAATCGAATTAACAACTAGTCACCTAGACGAGCCTAGGTGACTCAGGTCATTGTCCACCCAGACAGTTCGGCACAAGTTCCCCAGAAAGAAGACCCAGGGCTGTCCAAACCTGTCCACTAGAAAAGTCCTCATAAGACAAAACTCATACAATGTTCCAGCAGTCTAAACAATTGGAATTCATTTTTCTTCATAGATTTCTTGAGGGATATGGTTGATAAATATTTCTGTCCCAAGTGATGGAGCTTCTCCAACCCAGTCTGCAGGAGGGCCACCATATTTCTTCTGAACCATTAACCGTGTATAAGATTAATATTACTTCTTTCCATCCACTCCAGAAGGGAAGCTTTATTGTCCTTATTCAGAGCATTAATCCAAGTCTCGCTGTCAGTGTTCATCACATTGTTGTCCATCATTAGAGGATGATCTGCTCTCTCCGTGGGATCAGAAGCTGAACTGAACTCCTTTCCATGCTCTGACCGGGAGAAACAGACAAAATTCCCGGTCTCTTCCATGGGCCATAATCAGTGGGTAGAAGCCTAGTCACCTCCAAAAGCCTCTGTCCCATTTGGGATATATGATGTCCACTCAGAACAAGAGAGCTCTAGCAGTGGTGGCTGGTGCTCCTTTTTTGGGGGGGGCCGCAAACAAACCAACACGCTAACCCCTCCCCTCCATTCGGTTGGTCAGTCCAGTTGGTTGTGTCTCTTGGTCACACAACCCCCCGATTGGCAAAAGACCCCTGTGCTCACCCTTTTTGAAGCCAATTAGAGCCTCAGGCTCTAACCTTGTGCTTCGAAACCTTGTGCCCCCCATTGAATTTCATGCGTCCAGTGCCCTACATGTAGATTAGGGGCCGGGCGAATAGATTAGAGGGGCGGCGCCCTTATGCCCCTAATGGAGCGGCCACCACTGAGCTCTAGCCTAGCTGTCATTTGACTGTAGGCTGGGTGGGAACTGCTTAAAGTGTTTGTTTAGGCACAAGTAGATATCATTGCCAGCCCCTCTTTTTTTTTTTAAAAGCCCGTGGCGTGTGAAACACACCCAAAAAATTACACCCCGTGCCAAAAAAAGTGCACACACATAAAGAGTGAACACAAAAACAGGTGCTACACGGTCCTCCCTAAGAAGGATCTTACCCTGATTCCCTGGGGCATTAGGCTCCAGACGGGGACAGGGGTACTTCACTTGGGTCCATCTGGCCGAAACCAGACGGACCCCCTTCTCTTGAAGGTCTGCTGAAACAGACCCACCCAAGTACTCGGTGGGACTTCCCCGAAGGGAGACCCCATGAAAGAGGGCGAACCAAGCCAAAAGGCCTATGTCCACCCCATCCCAAGACTTTCAGGGCAAGTCCGAGGACCCGCACCCTACTCATCACACAGTGACAAACGTGTAACACATCAAGCAAAAAAATACAAAAAAAAGTGACAAACACGGGGTAAAATAAATAGAAAAGTATGGAGAAAAAAAAAATGGGAGAAGTGAAAGAGTGACCATTGTGCAATAAAACGGCCAGGCCCTTCGGCCAGGAATAAAAATTTCCCCTGGTCCTAGACAAAAGGCTCGGCCCTAGAGACAGGTGAGAAAAAAGTGTGTTAGTGAAGTGACCATGGTGCCATAAATCAATGTGACCCTCACTCACAGTGATTGTCTGGCACCCCTGAACTGCCACTTCAGGGGCACATTCACCACAGGCTTTTCGTCACAAACATATTATACTCAGGCATACCACACTGTACATGTCTCTTCTAAAAACGAGGCTTGTAAATACCTATTTAGAGCGATCTTCAGGCCGGTCACTTAACTCGCGGATGCTTTTCAGCTCCGATACATGACTACTGCAGGAGGGACAGAGATCTCCCTCTGACATTAGCCGGGGAGATCATGTGGCTGCTCAACCCCTTCCGCAGAAGCCCTGTCTCAGAGATGTAAAGAGGTCGCGAGTCACGTGATGGACCAGAAGATAGCTCTAAATAGGTATTTACAAGCCTGGTTTTTAGAAAAGATATGTACAGTGTGGAATGCCTGAGTATCATAGAGGGGCTGGCAGTGACCATTGTAAGTTTTAGATTTCTACTAATAACGGCGGGGGGCGTAGACAGAGACACACAACATGGAGCTGACAGGCAGGGAGGAGGGGGTGAGGGGGAGAGAGGAAAGCTAAGTGCAGGGCTGCGGATGAAGGAGGGACCACTGTAGTCAGGGCTCAGCAGCCCTGATTATCGTGGTCAGTGCAGAGAGGAGGATACAGGAAGTAGCAGATTCAGCCAAGCACTGTGCTGTTTAATCTGCTTTAACCGCTTCATCCCCGGAAGATTTTACCCCCTTCCTAACCAGAGCACTTTTCGCGATACGGCACTGCGTCGCTTTAACTGATAATTGCGCGGTCGTGCGACGTTGCACCCAAACAAAATTGACGTCCTTTTTTTCCCACAAATAGAGCTTTCTTTTGCTGGTATTTGATCACCTCTGCGTTTTTTATTTTTTGCGATATAAACAAAAAAAGAGTGACAATTTTGAAAAAAAACGCATTATTTTTTACTTTTTGCTAAAATAAATATCCCCCAAAAATGTATAAAAAAATTATTTTTTTCCTCAGTTTAGGCCGATATGTATTCTTCTACATATTTTTGGTAAAAAAAAATCGCAATAAGCGTATATTGATTGGTTTGTGCAAAAGTTATAGCGTCTACAAAATAGGGCATAGTTTTATGGCATTTTTATTATTAATTTGTTTTTTTTAACTAGTAATGATGGCGATCTGCGATTTTTATCGGGACTGCGACATTATGGCGGACTCATCAGACAATTTTGACACATTTTTGGGACCATTGGCATTAATACAGCGATCAATGCTAAAAAAAAAAAGGAGTGATTACTGTAAAAATGTCATTAGCAGGGAAGGGGTTAGCACTAGGGGGGCGATCAAGGGGGTAACTGTGTTCCCTAGTGTGTGTTCTAACTGAGGGGGGAGGGGACTGTGCAGGGGAGATGACAGATCGCTGTTCATACTCTGTATGAACAGACGATCTGTCTCTTCTCCCCTCAGAGAACTGGAAACAGATCCCGGTTCTCGGTGTGCCCCGATCGATCGCGGGAGCCCGGCGGTGATCAGAGATCCCAGTTCTCCGCGTGTCAGCGACGATCTGTGACCGCCGGGCACTTGCATCGGCTCGGGTGGCGAGAGGGGGGGCACGCGCGTGCCCCCGGCGGCGTGTGCGCGTGCCCCTAGTGGCCACAGGGCGAAGCATCGTTACAGAACGTCGTTTCTCCCAGCCGTGCCATTCTGCCGCAGTACAACTGTGGCGGCCGGTCGGCAAGTGGTAAGGGACCAGGATATCTTTTTTTTTGGTTAACAAACACTTTAAAGAATATGTAAACCCTAACATTGAACCTTCCACTCAAAGAGCAGGCAGTGCTTGAACCAGTAAACACATGGGTCTAAATTGTCATTGGATCAGATTTGGATTTAGGGTTTTTCAGAAGACACCTACTTGCATTTTTGCTAATGTGCAAGGTGCAAACTGCAGCCACTTACAGGGGTTGATTTACTAAAGACAAATAGACTGTGCACTTTTGCAAGTGCAGTTGCAAAGGGTATTTGCTCCAGAGGTTAGTAAATGAGGGGAAGCTCTGACGACTTCCATCATCCAATCATATACAAACAGAAGCTGCTGTTTATTTTTTTTTCCTTGCATGTGATTGGGTGTTCTTTGCAAAGTGAAGCTTCCTTTCATTTTACTGAAGCAACTGCCCTTGCAAAGTACACTGTCTATTTGCCTTTAGTAAATCAACCCCATGGTCTGTTCTATAGCTTTAAAGCAAATTTTCATGCTTAGCTATATCTTTAATCAAAAGACTATACAACACAATGCTTGCTTCATAAAGTAGATTGGTGGGATCCCTTTATAATCCTATAATTGAGGGTTATTTTCCCGAAAACAACAATGTACAATCTTGTCATTTGAGTAGACTGCATTCTTACGGTTGGTATAAACCCTCTTTTATATCACATTTCTTTATCACAGCTAGGCTTGTTCTGTTTGCACAGGTGGCCCAATAGATGTATGTAATGAAAACGCCTAGCTATGGTCTTTAACCGCTTCAGCCCCGGAAGATTTTACCCCCTTCCTGGCCAGAGCACTTTTTGCGATTTGGCACTGCGTCGCTTTAGCTGACAATTGCGCGGTCGTGCGACGTTGTACCCAAACAAAATTGACGTTTTTTTTTCCCCCACAAATAGAGCTTTCTTTTGGTGGTATTTGATCACCTCTGCGGTTTTAATTTTTTGCGCTTTAAACAAATAAAGAGCATCAATTTTGAAAAATAAGCAATATTTTTTACTTTTTGCTATAATAAATATCCCCCAAAAATATATTAAAAAAACAAATTTTTTCCTCAGTTTAGGCCGATATGTATTCTTCTACATATTTTTGGTTAAAAAAAAAAAAAAATCGCAATAAGCTTATATTGATTGGTTTGTGCAAAAGTTATAGCGTCTACAAAATAGGGGATAGTTTTATGGCATTTTTATTATTTTTTTTTTTACTAGTAATGGCGGCGATCTGCGATTTTTATTGTGACTGTGACATTATGGCGGACACATTGAACACTTTTGACACTATTTTGGGACCATCGTCATTTATACAGCGATCAGTGCTATAAAAATGCACTGATTACTGTGTAAATGACACTGGCAGGGAAGGGGTTAAACACTAGGGGGCGATCAAGGGGTTCAGTGTGTCCTAGGGAGTGATTCTAACTGTGGGGGGGATGGGCTACCACTGACATGACAGAGATCACTGCTCCCGATGACAGGGAGCAGTAGATCTCTGTCATGTCATTAGGCAGAACAGGGAAATGCCTTGTTTACATAGGCATCTCCCCATTCCGCGGTTCCAAGACACGATCGCGGGACACCAGTGGACATGGAGTCCGCAGGACCCGCGGGCATGGTCACACTATATGCGGTGGGCGCGTGCCCGCTAGCCCCGCCAATTAAAGGGGACGTACAGGTATGCCCATTTGCCCACCGCTGCCATTGTGCCGACGTATATTGGCGTGACCCGGTCGGCAAGTGGTTAAATGAAAAAAATATGACTAGACATATACCAGTGGTATAGAATTCCAGTAACACCCAACTGTCACTCTTAAAGTGATCTATTATCATAGGGTCACTTTAAAAAAAATAATCCCATCTGTAAAAGAAGCATTTATTTACTAACCTTTCCGGGGCCCGTGTAAGGAAAAGCCACTGCTTCTTCACTCCTCTCAGAGGATTCCTATTAGCCAGGTGACTTGGCAACATGCAACTGCTCATGCTTTTACTCACAGCTCTGCACATTAGACATGTGCGATTAGTTTCGTACGAATCGGAAATTCGTACGAATTTTCAGAAATTCGTACGGATCCGAAATACTAATTTTTATGCATACGAATTTTGTACGAAATACGAAATTTCGTTTAAGAACTTCAGATCCAAATTCCTTTACAACAGAATCTGACAAAATAAGAATGTTCGTTAATTACGATTATCCATTATGATGAGGTTAAAAACCCCAGGAAGTCAGCACAGCACAGGGATGGTAGGAGCCCCTCATAACGAACATTCATAATTGTTACGAAAATTTAATGAACCTAGCAAAAATTCATATTTCGTACGAATCCAAACTGAATTTCGGACAGGAATTATGAAATACGAATTAATTCTAATACGAAACAGAACGGAACGGAGTGAAACAAATTTATTGACGGCGCACATGTCTACTGCACATAGAGTCGTGGCTAGGCATGCGCATGTGCCCAGGAGTGTGTTATCAGGAACCATGAATCAGACCGAGACAGAAGTATAGTTAAATCACACTTGTTTATTAATAATAATAATAATAATAATGTAAGCGTAGTCAAAACAAGCCAGAGTTCAGTAAGAGCCCTTTCACACTGGGGCGGGGGCGGCGTCGGCGGTAAAACGCCGCTATTATTAGCGGCGTTTTACCGTCAGTATGCGGCCGCTAGCGGGGCGGTTTTACCCCCCGCTAGAGGCCGAGAAAGGGTTAAATACCACCGCAAAGCGCCTCTGCAGAGGCGCATTGCGGCGGTATAGCCGCGCCGTCCCATTGATTTGGGCAGGAGCGGTAAAGGAGCGGTATACACTCCGCTCCTTCACCGCTCCGAAGATGCTGCTAGCAGGACTTTTTTTACCGTCCTGCCAGCGCATTGCTCCAGTGTGAAAGCCCTCGGGGCTTTCACACTGGAATGAAAGCAGCGGCACTTTCGGGGCGGTTTGCAGGCGCTATTATTAGCGCAATAGTGCCTGCAAACCGCCCCAGTGTGAAAGGGCTCTAACCGGATCAGGTAGTCAGCCAAGCAAATGTCAGAGAGCCAGTAGTAGTACAGCAAGCAGGATCAGGAGCCAGAAGGGACGTCAGCCGAGCAAGTCTTCAACAGGAACGCAGGAGAAAGTCTCTGTGATGTTGACAAAGGCGAAGGCAGAGATCAAGTGAGCTGGACGGCTTTAAGTAGGCAGGACTGACAAGCAGAATCAACAACAGCTGGTTAACTGTGGAGAGAGATGAGAGCTGGCAATTAGCCGACAGCTGAGCGGCCAGCTCAGAGAAGGAAGGGCAGAGCCCAGCCCTGACATGTGTGTTCTGCACATTGATGCGTGTGTATGCCCACAGTCATTATTGGCACCGGACGGCCTTTTTAAAGGGATGAATATAGTAGAAAACCCCTATTGTAATTCTCTGAGGTGGTGAGCAGTCGGTGCACTGGCTTGTAGTGTCCTCCTAGCACCCGAGCAAGGATACAGGTAAAAGAAAGCCGGTGTCTTGCCGAGAAAGTTCCCTCGGCGGATAAGTTCCCCCCCTGTACTGTGCAGGCGCAGCGCCTGTGCAGTACGAACTACTATCAGCCGCCGGAGGTAGCCGAAGCTCAAACGCTTCAATCAGCTGTACATGGCGCCTGCGCCCTGGGTCCAGGTTCCTTCCCCACCATCCAAGTGGACCTAGAGGGGGAAACTAAAAGAGCCGAGCGAAGCGAGCCTGCGAGGGGCCCTCTTACAGGCGCCGTGTACAGCTGATTTTCAGCTATTCTGCTTCGGCTATTTCTGCCAGATCCTACTGCGCAGGCGCAGCGCCTGCACAGTAGAGGGGGGAACTTAACTGCCGAGCGGAACTT